>MU105591.1:468668-588858 GCA_012274485.2 Sinapis alba
TTTTTTTTTTTTTTTTTTTTTGTGTAACTGAACCCGGTAAAAGGCCGCCTACGTACCCGAGAAGGGATCAAGTCACTCGTAGTTCTTTTTTCTTCTTCTAAGCGCCGAAATAACGCTTCAAGTTGATCGAGTTCCAGGATCTTGGTATCGGCTCGCCGGAAGATGTCTCGAGTCGGTAGACTCCTGGTTTAATCACGTGCGTGACTTTGTAGGGTCCTTCCTAGTTAGTGCCAAGTTTGCCCGCCCTCCATTCCTTGGTATTTTCAAAGACCTTGCGAAGAATGAAATCGCCAATTTGTATTGGTCGTGAGCGAACTTTCCTGTTGTAGTAGGATTCGGCGAGATGTTGATAGTTTTGAATCCGTAACAGAGCCTGATCCCGTCGTTCTTCAAGTTGATCGAGAGCGTCGATCATCATGTCATGATTGAGATCTTGATGTTGGGGGAGCTGTAACCTTCTGAAACTGGTGACGTTGACCTCGGCTGGAGCCATTGCTTCGACGCCGTACGCCAAGGAAAAAGGGGTTTTTCCTGTAGCACTTCGTGGTGTTGTGCGATGAGACCAAAGTACTCCGTCCAATTCGTCCGCCCAATGTCCTTTCTTTAGATCGAGCCTCTTTTTAATCCCGTCGATAATCACTTTGTTGGTCGCTTCCGCTTGCCCGTTTCCTTGTGGATATCTAGGGGTTGAGTAGCTGAGACGGATTCTCCATTTCCCGCAGAACTCACGGAATTTGGAAGCGGTGAATTGGCTTCCATTGTCGGTGACGATTTCGTAAGGCAATCCGTGTCGGCATATGATATATTTCCAGACGAAACTCTGGACCTCCTTCTCGGTGATTTGGACATAGGCTTTTGCTTCAACCCATTTCGTGAAGTAATCGGTCAAGACGAGCAGAAAACGCCTTTGTCTAGAGCTTGGTAGAGGACCGATAATATCCATCGCCCATCGCATGAATGGGTAAGGTGATGACGATGTTTTCAACAACTCGGTTGGAGAGTGTATGTTGGGGGCATGTCGTTGACATTTGTCGCACCGGGACGCATATTCTTCACAATCACTGACCATGGTCGGCCAGTAATGACCTTGGGTTTTTAGTTTTAATGCGAGAGATCGACCTCCGCCGTGGTTACCGCCCTCGCCCTCGTGGGTTTCCATCATGACGAGCTCCGCTTCTTCCTTTCCAACGCAAGTAAGGAGTAATTTGTTCACCGTCCATCGGTGTAATTTGCCATCTATTGACACGTAATTCGAACTTTTAGCCTTGAGTCGACGAGATCCCCATTTGTCCGCGGGAAGTACTCCTTTGTCGAGGTAGTCAAGAAAGGGTGTTCGCCAATCGTCACTGGTTGATCTTTGGGGACTGATCTCGGCGGTATTGGAAGAGATGGCCAGAATATTATCACTACTGGGTAAGGTGATGCTTGGTCCTTCTAACGTATGCACCGGGATTTTCCTTCTGACTTGATTCCGTTGACTACTCCCCAACGCAGCAAGTGCGTCTGCGAAGCAGTTCTCTTCTCGAGGGACCTTGGTGAGGTCGAATTGATCGAATTCGGCAGCCAGGCTTTTGGCCAGGTTGAGGTATGCATCCATCCTTTCGTTTTTTGCTTCGTAGTCGCCGCTGTACTGGCTCGCGACGAGTTGGGAGTCGCAAAAGGCTTGTAAACATTTTGCTCCGACCACTTTTGCTAGGCGAAGGCCGGCAATCAGTGCTTCGTATTCAGCCTCGTTGTTTGATGCCGCGAACCCAAGTCAAAACGATTGTTCGATGAGTTTGCCAGTGGGTGACTGGAGGTGGATGCCTATCCCAGATCCTTTATTAGATGAGGCCCCGTCGACGTGCAAGATCCAACTTTTGACTGGAATCTCGAGTTCGGATGCTTGATCGGGAGGAATTTCAATGATGAAGTCGGCCAAAACTTGGGCCTTGATGGTTGGTCTGCCCTTATACGTGATGTCGTATTCGCTGAGCTCGATGGCCCATTTCGAGAGTCTCCCTGATTGATTTGCATTTTGCAGTATAGTCTGCAGTGGGAGGTCGGTAAGGACTACAATAGAGTGAGATTGGAAATAAGGACGTAACTTCCTTGCCGAGGTGACGATTGCAAGGGCCATTCTTTCGAGCGTAGGGTATCTTGTCTCGGCGTCAGTTAGGCGTTTGCTAGTGTAGAAAACAGGATGCTGCTCGCCTCGATCCTCTTTAACGAGAACACTACTGGCTGCGGATGGGGAGACGGCGATATAGAGATACAGGGTGTCGCCGGCGTCGGGTTTTGCCAAGACTGGTGGGGTAGTTAAGTATCGCTTCAGCGTGGTGAAAGCCTTTTCGCATGCTTCGTCCCACAGGAACTTCTTGTTTCCTCGTAACAACTCATAGAATGGGAGGCACTTGTCGGTGGACCTGGAAATAAATCGGTTGAGGGCCGCAACTCTGCTAGTAAGACGTTGAATTTCTCGAGATGTCTTTGGATCGGGGAGGTCTAGGACTGCAGAGATTTGCTTCGGGTTAGCTTCAATACCTCGCTGGGTTACGATATAGCCGAGAAACTCGCCTGAGGTGACTCCGAAAGTGCATTTTGCCGGGTTGAGTTTCATCCCGTATTTGTTCAGGGTCTCGAAGCACTCGGAGAGATGTCGGATATGATCCTTTGCGATGAGCGATTTGACGAGCATATCGTCGATGTAAACTTCCATAGTGACTCCTAGCTTGTCGGCGAACATTCTGTTGACAAGTCGTTGATAGGTGGCGCCTGCGTTCTTGAGTCCGAAAGGCATTACTCGGTAGCAATAAGTCCCTCTGTCGGTCATGAACGTTGACGGGACTGCTCTCATCGAATGAAGCCAGGGTGTTCCCAGAATTGCGTTGTACTGGGTTTCCGTGTCGATCATGGAGAATTTGATTAGTTTGCTTACTCCTCCTACGAACACGTTGAGACGAATGGTGCCGAGTAAGGTCATTGACGAACCATTGAACCCTGTGAGCGCACGGGAGGACGGTTTAATGTCTTTGAGGTCGACCATCATTTTAATCAATGTCTGCCGAAAGATGAGGTCGACAGAGCTTCCAGTATCGATGAGGACTCAGGAGACTTCACAAGTGCCGATGTGTAGTTCGACTATCAGAGGGTCGTTGTGCGGATGATCGATATCGGAAAGGTCGAGCTCGGAAAATGCGATAGGTGTTTCAACTGCGCGCTTGGCCGGCCAGCGGTGAGCACTCACGGCTTTTCGTTGGTGCTCCTTGATGGCTTTCACCGAACTATTGCATACGGGAGAGCCTCCCAAAATGACATTGACCCGGCGGAATACACTAGGACGCTTATCCGTTAGCGATCTCCTGAGATCAACCCGTCCTGCACTTGTGCCGGATTTGAGCTTCTGGCGGAGGTCCTTCTCATACAGCTTAGACTTCTTCCTCTGGAGGAGAATGTCGCGCATGTCGGTGCTGGGACGCTTTTGATGGAGATGCTCTCGTAGATCTCGGCAGTCGGTACTTGCAAGAGGTACTGAAGAATGAGCCGAGATGAGGTTGATCCGACGTGCCACGTGTGGCCTTTCGTCTTCGGTATCCGTATCATCTCGCTGTCTAGGTGGGGCCGCTGCATCTCGGTCTTCCTGTCGAACTTCCTGTGCTTTGGTCTTGTTTTGTTTGTTCTTCGTCCAACTTCCTTTTTTCTTTGCCTGCTTGGCCTTCGGCGGTTCGGGAGTGACGACGCCGTTTTTAAACGCTGAGAACAGAGCTTCTGCGAGTTGTTTGCACTCCTTTGTGTCATGGCCTTTAGCTTTGTGGTAGGTGCAAAACTTGGACTCGTCGTAAGTTAAAGGTTTTCCCTCTAATGTTCTGTCCCACACATTCCATGGTCGCTCGGTGGGTGCTGCGGAGGAGGTAGATCCCGGTTCCTCGGCTACTGAGTAGACTTTCCCCTTTTTATCGTTAGTGGTTTGATGTTGTCGCGGTTCCTGGGGGACAGAAGCCGCTTTTGTAGTTAATTGAGCTTTCAGCGCGTTCTGCTTTGCTGTATAAGCCGCGTTATCCTCTTCCATCCGTATGAAACAATTGGCTCTGTGGAGGGCGTCCTCCAGAGTAATTGTGCTGTTGGTGTATAGATCAGATCGGAAAGATGACCTGATCCATAATGCGTTACGTAACGCCTCTACCGCTGTTTTGTCCGGCACATCGACTTTCGAGACGAGATTCTTGAACCATTCCATGAAGTCTTGGAGGGATTCTTTCTGACCCTGGGCTATTTTCCAAAGATCGGTGGCAGAGGCTCCTTGTCGGATATACATGGAGTAATGCTTAAGGAACTCGGTTGAAAGTTCTTTAAAAGTGCTGATGGAATTAGCGGTTAATCGGGAAAACCAAGTGAGGGCCGGTCCCGCCAGGCTTTCGACGAAGAGCTGGCAATAACCGGAATCTCGTTCTTCTGCAGAAAAGTAGGCTCGGCCCATAGCGATGTTGAAACTGGTCATGTGGTCACTCGGGTCGGAATCGCCGCGGAAAGATGGGATCCGGAGTTTATCCTGGTGTCGAACTCGGATGTCGGTTATCTTTTGGGTGAAATGAGTTTTCTGAGTCGCTTCCAGGACTCGATCGATTTCCGGAGCAAAACTGGTGGCTTGATGAATTTTAGACGACATATCTTTGATAGTCCTCTGAAGACGCTGGAGTTCCTCGTTAGTCGCCTGATCAGTTGGTTGGTTGCGCGCTGTAGTCTGGAAGAGACGTCGACGAGCGGTATCTGGATCTTGGTCGTCGGCTTGTGTTGGAGGAAAAGCGGCGGCGATCGTGTCCAGACGTTCTCGAGTCGCTTTGTTTGCGGCTTCTTGCTGATCAAGGCGTTGAACCACGGTGGCGAGAGACGCGAGAACGGTGTTTAGGTCAACTGGTTGTTGACCTGGTGGGTTTGTCGGAGATCCTGCCATTATCAAGATCGACGTTCTTGATCGTTACTATCAACTATTCCCCACAGACGGCGCCAATTGTTGAATCTGAAATCGGTAACCTAGTTCGGTGAATCGATTTCGATGGTGAGTTTTAGTCAATAGATGATCTTAGAGAACGATTTTGTTTTATTTAATGACTTTGAGAGTTTGTATGAAGAAATAAGCCAGAACAAAGTAATCCAAAGGAAACCCTAGCTTCTAGGCTTATTCTCCAGAGTTTTTGTGTCCCCTCTCCTCATTCAACCTTCTCCTTTTATAATCACCTTTCAAGTCGGTGTGGGCCTTATGGGCCGACTTCGATGCTTTCTGGGCCGAGATCTCGTCAAGATGGGCCTATGGGGGTAGATGCAATCTATCCCCAACAAAAGGGGTACGTAGGCAGCTCGTCGAAAGATGAGTTCAGCTATCCCTCTCTCCAAAAGGGGGGGGGGGAGTGGGTACGTATACTCGTATACTCCCACAAGCTTAAAATATTCGCTTTTGTACTCAATATTTTTGAAACTTTTTTAATAAGAAAAACACAATACTACTTCTTTTAAATCTCGCAAAATTCTTTTATCACAACAATCGATCTCGCAACTTACTTACGGCCACAATAGCAATCCAAAACTCGCTAGGAAAAACACCTAAGTAAAAAGAAACGATCGTCTCAAAATCGATTCACCTAGTGAATCCTTGATACTTCACTAAGCATTCTTTAGTCAAAACTAAGCATAAACCCGCAAAGCGGTATACGAAAGAAACCTTCTTACAAAGAAAACCCCTTTCGTACAAACTCCAAATCAATTCCCGCCATAATCAAGACTTATTGCCGAGATATGATTCTAACCCTATCAAAACGTTTCCTCTGGAAAGAAAATCACTTTTCAAAAAACATATTTTCAGAAAAAGCTAGATGTCGCAACTTGTCGAAAATATCATTTCATTCTCGTAAAAAGTTCATCGGCGACCAAAAATAACAAACATCATCTTAAAAACGTCTATCGATTGGCCCCGACCGACAAGGTTCTTTAAACAAACTCGTAGCCAGACCTTTTAAGATGGTACTCTTACATCCAACAAGGATAAACATAGCGCACTATACAAGAAATCCAAAATTTTAGTCAACACCTCCAGACAGCCTCTGGAAGTAGCTCGATTCTTACCAAGACAAGTCGTATAAGCCGATAACAATTCACAGACTTTAAATCAGTATGAATCAGGTTAAAATCTTAAACAGGCAAAACGAAAGCCGATTTGTTATTGCAAAGCTTTAAGCCAAAAGTAAACCTAGGTCTTGACCAAAACTCAGCCACGCTGGTCTCTACCATCTATAGACATGATATCAAAATTGATATGAGATCCTAAAACATGTCTCCGTTCATACCTAAACGCTCGCGAAACTTCGAAGAATTTTGAAAAAATTCGAATACACTCGTCTTAAAATGAGCAACGAACATAAAGACCCTCCAAGAGTTAGATATGAAATGACTACTCATATTCTTTCCTCTACACTTATCTAAAAAATAATATATTCACAAGTTCTTTTAAACGCTGAAAATTGATTCATTTAAATAAAAGAAAGCTGCAAAAATGGCAGGGATTTGAAGCCACTAACGGCTAGTCCCGACAAAAGTTAGAAGGCCATCCTTGGCCTAAACATAATACGGCCACATTCGGCCAAAAAAACATAAGATAAACCACAAAACTAGGGAACATCTTCCCTTCCACTCAAAGAACACTAGTATTTTCCAGACATGGAGGCCGCAAAAGTCCCCGTAGGCTGATCTATGTCGCCATCCTCGTTCCCGGAAGCGATTACATCCTCCTCCGTATTAGGATAAACGTGGACTGGGTCCAAAATCCCAAAAATCCTCTCCTCGATCGGAGGAACCAAGAGTCGGCATGGGGGCAGTTGCCCATAAAATCTGACATCTCGGCGAGTTCAGACTCAAAGGTGTAGTCGGCCTCCTGTGTGCGCCACAAGGTACCAACAGAACCTCGACACTCGCGGAAATCCTCCACAAGCTCTCGAGCTTCCTTGAGCCTCCCATACTCAGTCGCAAACTGAGCAGCACGGTTCCCGTTCACTGCAACGATTCTCCACCTTCATTCCCTCTCTGCGCGACGAAGGTCTTTGGCGTTCCTCTTGGCCAACTCCTGATCACGAAGGGCGCGCACAGCAGCCTCACTCTGTAGGCGGGCAATCTCATTCTCTGCCTTTTCGGCCTTGAAATGAGAAACTCGCCCGTCGCGGTAACTCGCTTCAAGAGCTGAGTTGAATGCATGCAAGCCCTGCGGATTTCTAGAAATGTTAACAAAAGGACTCGGTATACAAATTTAACAAGAGATAAGAAACCAACCCCATTAATGAGTCGAGAGCCCTCAGTGAAAGTTACAATCAGGGAAATGCATATCGCTGGAACCGCTCCCGTCACTGGGAGCAAAGTTTGGACCCCATCCAGGAAGAGGTGGGTCCTCCGAAGGGAAATCACTAGTATCAAAAGAAACACCTTTATCCTTCGGAGACCTATCCCAGTGCCTCGTCACCGGAACATCGCGGGGAGCAAACCCATCCATAACCGGATAAACTCTTCTTCCACGAGTATCTTAGGATCAGCCCGAGAGTGATTACACGCCAACGCCTTGCAAACCCGTTCCGGAGAGAAAGAAGTCTAATAGAACGAACCTCCCTGGAGAGATCCCTCAAAACGGTCAAATCCGTAGGTAACGGCCAAAGAAGTTAAGGATCTGCAAAATCAAAGGGAAAACATAAGGTTAGACATCGTCAAAACAAAAGACAAACAAATATCCGACCAAAATACCATGTTGTTGCCATGTACTACGAAAGATCGAGAAGCAACTCTTCGCAACAGACGCACAGTTTATGCGAACAAAAAAGAAGCATTCTCTCCACTCTTGCCCATTGGAGATAGTCTTCTTGAGTATCTACATGTACTTCGGAGGAGTCAAGTGGTACATAAGAGGTCCCGATGACTGTTACGGCAGCAAGAAGGCCTCAAAATAGGCAGCATCCAATACCATTCCTTGCTCATAGCTGATGACTAGAATACCGATGAGGTGTTGCAAACACGTGAGGGTCACCTGGCTTGTTGACAGACCGAAGCGGTTCAATTATGAATGATGACCTCCGGGATAGGGAACTGATGCGGTGGGTATTTTATATCACTTCTCAAATTAATCCTATTTCCCATTTTACTCTCTCAAATAAGAGGTCCAGAGTAGTACTTAGGGATCAAATCCACAGAGACTCTAGGATTGCACAATAGACTTATTGTTTTCGAATTAAAGCTAGACAAATGGTAATAATAATAGTAATGATAATTTCAAGATAGATTTGGTTTGTGAAGATTAGGTTAAGGGATTAGACTTAGGGGAAATTCTCAGGTAGTATTAGATAATGCTAGGGTTTTAATTAAGCGTTGTTCTCGAACTCAAACCTAGGTTTTTTATGAGATCGCCCTTGCGTATATCGATTGAGTGTCGATCAATGCACACAAGGTTGTGTCGATCGATGCTCATTCTGACAGTACTGGTTTCATGGTTTGATGGGTTCTCTAAACTTCCAATTCAACTCTCGTTTGTTATCAGTTATTTAGATTGTTTAAGATAGGTTCTGGGTTATAACCATGCTCTCGCTTGCGCTATAAAACCTTAGTTTCTAAGATTGAGGTGATCAGATTCAACTTAGCATTAAGAACATATTAAACAAAAGAACCAAGAAGATTACCCTAACAATTCTATAGAATCAACAAGATATGACTACCATTGAGAAACCCTAAATCTAACAATGAATTACTAAGACATAGCAATAAAGAACATGATTAAAGTCTGAATAAATTGCATAGAATAAACTGAGTAATAAGGAAAGGAGTTCAAGATCTTCTCTGTAATGAGGTTCAGATCTGTCTCTCTAATAAACAAGATGTTCCAACTCTGTTTCAGCCTCTCTCTTCTCTGGCTGCTTGCCTACCTAAGACTGCTTGTCCTTTAAAATTATGATAGAAAACCCTAATAAATAGGTCAGAACTCGTCCAAAGTATTTTTGTCTTTCTGACTTGGGCTTTGATCATTGATCGATGGCAAGTCTGTTGCATCGATCGCTCTCGAGCTTAGATCATCAGTTGACGTCAAGTGTTATCCATCGATCGATGGCTTCGTCGAATCCCTAGATGATTAACTACGGATTATTCTCTTCTAAAGGCTCCAAAAGCTCCAAGTATCTCATATATCTCCAAAATGTTTATGGACCTGTAAATGCTGTAAAACATAGCCTAGACACACATAATAGACTCTGAATAGAGCCTGTAACATGGCCTAAAACTGGTAATAAATAGGTTATGTCAACTCCCCAAGACTTACCTTTTGCTTGTCCTCAAGCAAACAAAGCCTATGAAAGAGGTTTTGAAAAGCGGAGACTCACATAATATCTAAGTTTAACTGTCATCCTACTTTGTTGCAACCACATCCTATCAAGTCAATTACAGAGAAACTTTATATACCCTATCCTAGTATAGCAACCAAATCCATTCTACCAACAACTTAGCAAATACTAGCTTGACTCGCCCCTCTATTGATCTCATATTTTGCAGAAAATAAAAGTGAATGCTTTACCTTGGGAATATCGATCAAAGGAGACATGGTTCTTACCTCTGCAAGTATGGAACAACTAGGTACAAAGTCCTCTTTGATCCCTTTCTTCCCTGTTTTTCTCTCTTCTCTGAATCTTTTTAGATCTCTTCTTCTTATTATTTTTCTCTTTTTTCTTTTTCTTTTTGGTCAAAGTTGTAGGCGAATAATAAGGTCATAGGTAATTTACCTACCCCTCAGTATCTTGGGAAATCATCTCAATCTTTTAGACTTTTAAGTAGATGCTGAAGAGAGAGAGAGAGAAGGGAACCAAAGGTGCAATGACTCGTACCTATAGATTTGCAGAAAGAACCCGATCTAGTGTATACCAAGCCCCAAGGCAAGCTGATAATGTCAGGATTAGTGTTGGAAACCAGCTTTGGTTCCTTCAAGTTT
Source organism: Sinapis alba (assembly GCA_012274485.2). Taxonomy (NCBI): domain Eukaryota; kingdom Viridiplantae; phylum Streptophyta; class Magnoliopsida; order Brassicales; family Brassicaceae; genus Sinapis; species Sinapis alba. The sequence continues at coordinate 478,645 of MU105591.1, forward strand.
TCTAAGAAAGTGTGATATAGTGGCATGATGATCCACTTTAGTATCTCTAGTAATCTCTGCAACTAACCTTTTAAAAATGGTGCTAAAGTGTGGTTAGTCAATAAAATTTTTGATCATAATCTCCTTCTTGTCTTAATAAAATATTATGAAAAACTTATATATATATATATATATATATATTACAAATAAAACTCAAAACAAATCAAATAGCATTAGCGAACCTCCCCCAAACTTAAATTACACTGTCCTCAGTGTAATCCGCCTTGGATTGTTAAGGAAAATTAAAATCATAAGTAAATAATGTTTGAGAAAGTAGATTATACCATACTGCTAAGGACGTCGAACGATGGTCATAGGTTCATGTCGAACGATGGTAGATCATCATCGTCGATCGACGGAAGATTCAAATTATCGACTTAAGATATCTATTAGATCGCCGTCGATCGACAGCAACAAAGTTGCGTCGATCAATATGAGGTGTGTTAGACTAAAATCGTGTGTGTGCCTACTCTCCATGGATCATCTTTCTTTGGTTAGCTCTGTTAGACACTCAAACACATATCAGATCGTCAACCAACATTATAATAGTAATGAGTCCAAATAAAAGCAACATCATAAAGTATAAGTCTGAAAGTAATATAAAATAAAAGACGAAGGAGCAACAAGGGAGGCTACTCCTCGTCCGATGTATCCATGTAAGGCTGTGGTGCGGCTCCTGGTGGTGATCTCGCTTTGGTCCTGGAACGGCTGAAACACTGGCATCGAGACATCGTCTCAACCCTAGTCCATATGGCGGGAAGTGCGTCCACTACAACTCTCTGGAAGTCACCATGGTCGTGGTAGAGAGGGTATGTCCTAGTGGCCATCGTGCCAAGTCCTAACTCCCATACCATCTGTCTGAAGTCGGTCAGTAGCCCTAGCTTCTTCAAGGTGCGTCTGTCGACGAACCGTGTGGGCTCTATAGAAACGCTTTGCCAAGCATTGTAGTAGAGGCTGTCAAAGTCATCCCAATCCTCACTCACATGCGATGTGTGCATTCCCTCGATGCTACAGCCTTTCGAGGGTTGGGATAGTCCTCGAATGTGACAAGTAAAGCCTTTTCTTCTTTAGGACAAGGGTCTCGGAATGGATGACCTCGTGGCTGAGTACTGGAACCACCGGGATCGTATCGTGCCTTGGTTTGTCGTTCGTTCATCTGCAAATAAGAAAAAAAATCAAGAATCATAATCGATATTGAATAAGTGACCATCGATCGATGGCACATCATGGGCAACGACCGACAAAATCGTACCACTGTCGATCGACGATGCTCATGGGTTTGATCGATGGTCTATCGCGAACCAAGGGTTACGAAATCCAAAATAACAAACTCAAATCGTGCAAATCATATGTAAATAACGTATATTGTTCCTAATCTAATACTCTATTGCCTTAGATCGTCCTAAAATCCGAGCTAAACACCCAAAATTTAGGTGGGTATTTTATATCACTTTTGAAATTAACTCTATTTCCCACTTTACTCTCTCAAATAAGAGGTTCAGTGTAGTACTTAGGGATCGAATCCACAGAGACTCTAGGATTGCACAGTAGACTTATTATTTTCGAATTAAAGCTAGACAAATGGTAATAATAATAGTAATGATAATTTCAAGACAGATTTGGTTTGTGAAGATTAGGTTAAGGGATTAGATTTAGGGAAAATTATCAGGTAGTATTAGATAATGAGGATTAATAGATTGCTAGGGTTTTAATTAAGCGTCCTTCTCGAACTCAAACCGAAGTGATTTATGAGATCGCTCTCGCGTATCTCGATTAAGTGTCGATCGATGCACACAAGGTTGCGTCGATCAATGCTCATTCCGACAGTACTGGTTTCATGGTTTGATGGATTCTCTAAACTTCCAATTCAACTCTCGTTTGTTATCAGTTATTTAGATTGTTTAAGATAGGTTTGGGGTTATAACCATGCTCTCGCTTGCGCTACAAAACCCTAGTTTCTAAGATTGAGGTGATCAGATTCAACTTAGCATTAAGAACAACTTAAAAAAAAAAACCGAGAAGATTACCCTAACAATTCTACAGAATCAACAAGATATGACTACCATTGAGGAACACTAAATCTAACAGTGAATTACTCACACATAGCAATAAAGAACATGATTAAAGTCTGAATAAATTGCATAGAATAAACTTAGTAATGAGGAAAGGAGTTCAAGATCTTCTCTGTAATGAGGTTCAGATCTGTCTCTCCAATAAACAAGATGTTCCAACTCTGTTGCAGCCTCTCTCTTCTCTGGCTGCTTGCCTACCTAAGACTGCTTAGCCATTAAAACTATGATAGAAAACCCTAATAAATAGGTCAGAACTCGTGCATGGTATTTTTGTCTTTCTGACTTGGGATTTGATCATCGATTGATGGCAAGTTTGCTGCATCGATCGATGGCAAGTGTGCTGGATCGATTGCTCTTGAGCTTTGATCATCGGTCGACGCCAAGTGTGATCCATCGATCGATGGCTTCGTCGACTCCCTAGATGATCAACTGTGGATTCTTCTCTTCTAAAGGCTCCAAAAGCTCCAAGTATCTCATATATCTCCAAAATGTTCTTGGACCTTTAAATACTGTAAAACATAGCCTAGACACACATAATAGACTCTGAATAGAGCATATAACATGGCCTAAAACTGGTAATCAATAGGTTATATCAGGAAACATAAATGACATCGCACGAGATGCACCTCATAGCATGTGAAATAACCCTCTGGAGGGTTTATGCACTTTCCCCCAGCTTCAGAATCCAAAACTCCACCACGTTTGGGACTAGGAAAAATTCGCGTACGGTGTCGAGAAAGGGATACGAGCTCTTGCCGGGTAAGACATAATCACACTGAACATGAGGCCTGGAAGGGTATATCGCTTCAGCCGGAGGAACTGTCACGTTGCATAGAGCAACCCAGTACGCTTCGGCTTCCTCAGGATCGATAAAATGGGGCACAAACTCTGCCTTGGGAATGACTTCGTGTCATCGTGAACGTTCTCATGACTGGAATAAGGAATCTTAGAACTCTTGGAAGCTTTCTTCCTTGAAGACAGGCTTAAATAATAACAAAAAGGAAAGAGAGAAGAAGAGAGGAAAATAGATAAAATTTTTCTACCTTGAAGAAATTTATTGTGAAGTGAGCAAGTAAAGATTTGAAAAAACATACTCAACCTACTTATAGGCCAAGAGACTTACTATTCACCTTCAGACTTTTGATCATCCATTCTGCATAACTTTCCTAACTTCCCTAACTTGCTCGGCCGCTTGCTAGGACCTCACGCTAAATGTCCACGGTCCTAACGAGCTAGGGGGCTAACTGTTGGGGTCAAAATCGGTTACGACGAAATTAACTCTTGAAAGTCCCTGAGAAACATTTCATGGTACAAAACTCTCAAGTAAAGTTTGAGAAAAGGAGTTTGTTTGGTAGATTCACGAATTAGAAATCCGATCTCTTCGACAAGTGACTTTTGGAAAATGACAATGGAAAGAAGAAAGGGCTTACTAACACTTCCTTAACCGTCCGAACCACCCAAAGGATGTCCGAGCTCGGTCAGTCAACGAGCCAGCTCGCCCTAGGGCGAGCTCGGTCAGCCCATGAGCCAGCTCGCCCTAGGGCGAGCTTGGTCAGTCCACGAGCCAGCTCACCCTAGGGCGAGCTGTCAGTCCACGAGCCATCTCGCCCTAGGGCGAGATCGGTCAGTCCACGAGCCAGCTCACCCTAGGGCGAGCTCGGTCCATCCATGAGCCAGCTTGCCTCAGGGTGAGCTTGGTCAGTTCACGAGCCAGCTCACCCTAGGGTGAGCTCGGTCCATCCACGAGCCAGGTAGCCCTAGGACGAGCTTGGTCCATTAAACTGCTAGCTCATCCTAGGGCGAGCTTGGTCCATTCACAAGCCAGCTCGCCTTAGGGAAAGCTCAGCCTGTCCATGAGCCAGCTCGCCCTAGGGCGAGCTCGGTCCGTCCTGGAGCTAGCTTTCCCTAGGGAGAGCTCGGTCCGTCCACGAGCCAGCTTGCCTCAGGGCGAGCTCGGTCCATTCACGAGCCAGCTCGCCCTAGGGAAAGTTTGGTCCGTCCTCGATCAAGCTCGCCCTAGGGCGAGCTCGGGTCCTTCCCAAACCAGCTTGCCATAAGGCGAGTATGAGTGCATCATGTCAGTATTAGGAACTCTCGTCTCAAACTATGACAATACTGTCCCTTATTTTGTCTTGATCAGAGTTACCGTTGAGACTTTATGATAAAAACCGCGAAGACTTGTTTTCTCGTATAAGTTCAAATCGATCGTACAAACGGCAACAATTAACTTAAAACACTAGATGCCTCAAATGTATGATTGATTTAAATTATTTTATAAAAACCGGTATAGTACTGAAGGTGATTTCTCAAAGAAATCGCAAAACGTTCAAAGTCGGAAAAAACAGCCCAAAGAGGCCTAAAACGCGGCCAACAGGCCACTTGAGGTTTTAAACGAGAAAGAACCCAAAGTTAATATGACGGTTTATTTTTTATTTGTAGGAGAAGATAAATGTTAAGTTTCAGGGATAATCATGAAGATCAAGGAAAATGAAATATTCTCTCAAAGCGATAGACACGGCCCAGGGTCAGAAAAGAAAGGTGTAACCGACCTAAGAAGAGTATATAAGAGAAGCGAGGCGAGAGATGCAAAAAAAATTTACACATAGCAAACTTAGCACTTAGAGCAATTTTAGGCATTTCTTTCCGTTTTTATTATCGAGCTGCGTCTGAACTAGGTTATTCACAATCTTAGATTGCTAGACTAGGGAATTCACCGTTAGTTCTTGCAGCCTGGGCTCTTTCATTTTGTCTACGCTTAAACATAAACTCAGAATAAGATCATCTTTGCTCTTTTTGTCTCTTTTTGATTTTTTGCTTTTTGTCTGTTTTTTCATATATTGATCGTTTGGTGTGTGGCCCTACAGATAATTGGAATCTTCAGGGAAAGTCTAGTTTACTCGACTTTCCTCCGATCATAAAACTCGACTGTGTGAATTTTGGTTCCCACATCGACAACACTAGCTCGACGATCACCGCCCTTACCAACGTCACTCTGCTAGTAATATGCATCAACGCTCACCTTCTCACCGCTAATATCGTCTTGCCCAATGCTGAAATTATCTTGCTCATCATCAAAGTCATTACACTCTTCAGCAGTGTCACTTTTTCGCCATCAGCAGTGTCACTTTGTTCATCACCGACGATGTCGCCTTTCTCATCACCAACAACATCATTTTGCTCGCTGATAGCAATGTCACCTTGATCACCATCACCAACTACGTTAACTCGCTCGTCTTCACCAAAAATGTCATTTTGTTCACCCTCGCCAACATCAACATCATCTTCCTCATCACAAACACCAGTTCCATTTTGCTCATCATGAATGCCCTCTAGTCACCGTTGTCTTCAACATGAGAATCACTAAGTTCATTGTCTACAGATTCCTCTCCAACCGATGACGACAAATCTGAACCTGTTTCGGCTGATGACGAATTAGAAGATGAACTATCAACAACATGCTCTTTCTCAACATCAACATGAGAAGCTGCGACAAGTTTGTCCCTCATCCTCATTCCACCATATAACGACCTTGTTTCTCCACACCATGATCTCGATTCAGACCCACAAGATGTTGATGACCTCACTCCTGTAACAGACGATCTTGGGATCGACAGTCTACTCACAAGAGACAACTCCGGGTATGCTACAGATGGGCTCGAACTCGTCATAGATGACCTCAGATCCATTACATACGAGCTCAGGCCAGTCAAACCCACAGAAGACGACCTCAGACCGATGTCGACAAGCTAAAACCTTTCCACATTAACAAGATTCGATCTCTGCCCACCATCAACATTATCAACAATAATTTCCACCGCCGGCGAACTTGGAATCTCCATCGACAAACTATAGACCAACTCCAACGACCTCAGACCCATCAAGGACAACCTCGGCCCTCCATTGCTAAGCTCTTTTCCGCCTCAGCAAAATTTGTGCCATACTCTTTGATTCCACATACTAACGCTATCAAAAAATCCAGTGAAGGTGACCTCGGACCTTCATTGATAAGCTCGGTCCCTTCCTCAACCAACCTCACGGTTGGCCCATCTTCTACTTCATTTCCCGTAAGGGTACCAAAGCCATCAAAAACTAAGGACTCAACAATCTCCGGCCACGACAAGCTCTGTTCGAGACAACCCTCATATCCAACCAGTCTCACACCACTTCCCATAACATCACCAAGACTCACCAATGACAAGCTTACACCCAGTTCTGTTGCTATCGCCGAGCTCGGATCAAAATAGCAGAAACCATTGATGACCTCAACCGGAGCTCTCCCTAGCTCGGTCCAATACCGCGCTCATCTCCGTCACCACCGACGGAGCTTAGAACAACGATAGACAAGCTCGGAACCTCTACCGACGAGTCCATAACAACGACAGACAAGCTCAGGACCTTTATCGACGTATTCGGGGCCTCCACTTCAACCACACCACAAATTTCTTCTTTAAAAGATAATATGTCGACAGAGGAGAAAAGAGAGAAGGAAGGATCACAAAAAAAAAAGAGAAGATAAGAAAGAGAGAGAAATCTAAAAAAATTACTTTGATACCACAAAAGACACAATAAATAAAAAAGACTCTACCATCCATTATATAGAAAACAAAAAGTGTTGCCATGTTTCGAAAGATTCTGAGCCTGACCCGATTTTCTCACATAGAAGAATTAACCAAGACTCGACAGTTAGCAATCTGTTGGGGGGGCTATTGTTGGAGATGAGCTTAGCACATGCCTATTAAGAGCTAAGCCTAAAATCAGACTCGGCCCATTAAAAAACAATCGGTGACTTTGCTAAAGGACAAAATGTACTTTACTCTAAATAAAGGACGTTAGACTCATTGATGGGACAGTCAAAAATATACAAAAACGTATAGAAAAAGGAGAGCATCGCTTCTTCATCACCGACAAAGTCTTGGATGACCTCGGCCCATACAACCTCAGACCAAAAATAGAAAGATACTTGTTTAGACAAACATTTTTAGTTCTTGTAGTTGACCGAGCTTGTTTATTCTTGATTATTAATACAAAAATCTCTATTGTGGTATGGAAAACCAAATCAAAATATAACGACCAATATAATACAAATCCCTATGGTATGCTCTTGATATCTTATTTTGAGGATTGAAGTTTGGATCGAACAAAGCTATTCCCAAAGGTGTAAAATCATAACCGAGGATCAACGTTAGGCGTAAGGAAGCCAAAGCTGAGCATTGGGAAGCTAGAGTTCTGTGCTAGGCGACTAGGCAGTTAATGTTGAGGGATTTAAGGCCAACATAGAGTTTTGGCCATAGGAAGCTCGTGGGTAGGCGTTAAGATGGCCCTTTTTGGTCAAATATCGTTTTTGTATGGTTTTGTTTGGCTATAAGATCATTTTGTATAACTTTTTATTGTTTAGTTATACAAAAATTGTTTTGTATAACGTCTTTAGTCCTTAGTCGTAGAAAAATAGTTTCATATAAATTTTTTGTTGACATATCGTCGGTAAGTTTGGGACGATATATCTGGACAAATGTCTCAACATTTACGACTATGTTATTTTGACTAGTCATTCTAATGTAGCTAGGGAGCTTTGGTGTTTCATCTTGTTAAATAAGATTTTTGACCCAACACCAATTCGAGTCGCATGTGACACCAGAGATCCATTTTCTGATCGTTTTCTGCTAAGCCATTTAATAAACTTGATTTATCGCTCTAACCGCTTTGAATCTAACCCATAAGGCAGTTAGAAAATATAATGACTATGATTATATTTTCAACATATTCTCGGTACTTGGGAAATTTGAAAAACAAAAAAATCTTCCTTTTGTACAATTATATTCTATTAGTCGTTAGTATTTTTGGTTTAAATTAAATCTAACGAACTTATTTCATTTTCATATGTCGCTTGTGTAGCAGAATAAACCGCTATTCAGTACGCTCATTAGGCCTGCTGGATTATTAGAGGAATGGAGGATGTGTCGTGAGATCTTTGAGACTCAGTTTGGGGGGGGGGGGGAGATGCTGCTAAGGATGTACATCATGATGGTTTTCAGTGGTTATTGTTCGTGACTCATTTCTTCCACTGCTGCTACCGCCTTCTCAGATTAGACAGAGTCCCATGTATTGGCAGATGATGAGACAATTGATGGCTATACGTTTGGATATTTTGGAGGATTAATAGATTTGACTACTACAAACAATTGGACAGAGATCATGAAGCGCAACCTTGATTTTATGAGGTACCCATCAGTGTTCCATTTGGATCTATTTACATATTATATGAGGAATGTTGCCTTAGTCAGTGGGAGGAAGATGTTGAGGGGACCCATAGTCGTCACAAGTTGACTTATGATGATATGAGGATGATGTTCACCAAGACGTTTTTCGCTTGAGAGACCATGGACAAGAAGAACACTTTTTGGGATAATTTTATGCACCAAATATATCACGGAGTGTTAGTTTGAGTTCAGTTGTCTCTACATGTTTTCTGGAAGATCCATCGATGAGGAGCTAATGACGAGGTTCTTAAAGTGTATACGAGTGGTAGTTCCCAACCTGTGTATCCTAATACACTATTGTAGCATGGTGAAACTTGTGGAGAAGGGTGTTATTCATGAAGCAGGTATAGCTGAGATGCACAGCCAAAATAAGGTGACACAACTAAAGCCTGGACAGGCCCTTGGATCATAAAAGAGGATGTGAGAGCAGTCGGACCACTGAGTTCCCTTGTTGCTGTTGCTTAAGTTTCAAAGAGTGATCCAAGTGTCACTCACATGGGTGGACAGGCTATATTGTGAGGAACTGTCAGTTCAACCCAGTGCATGCACTGTTTACAAGACATATTGCAATACCAACATCATGATCATTTCTTCAGGGAGTGCACGAAGAAGAGATGTTGATGCTTCCTCCACCCCAGAAGCTTTACGGATTTTTGTGAGACACTACGAGGGAGCTAAGCCGATTGAATTTATGAGAGTTTGCTTATTTTCGTTCTTGCATTTAAGTATATTGGCTATTGCGAAAACATGCCTAGCTAGTAAATTCATGAGTTTGATTTTCACCAAGTGTTGGTCTTTCCATATTGTGTTTGAGACAAAGACTAAGTAATTTCAGACTAACAACACGTACATGGTGGGAGCTACATGTATTCATCGAGTACTAGTTGGACTCATAGGAGTAGAGTTCATGGAGACTTAGAACAGATAGAGCTAAACCACTACAATGTGATATTATGGATGGATTAGTTACCACATATTGGTATATATCCCTAGAGCAGCATCATTATCCAAGGTAGCCAGACAAACAAGGGAGTTACAGTTATCTCCATGTTGTATGTACATAAGTAGTTGAATAGAGAGCTGGGGGATTTTGGGAACCGTATTTATGGTTTAAGGTGATAGAGAAAACTAGTTTTGTGATATACCATAGTTTCAGAGTATAAGGACATGTTTGAGTCCTTGAAAGGGCCACAACTGGTTATAGGAGAACCCTTACTATTAAGTTGGAACCAAAGAAGACTCTGATTTTGTGATCTCCAAGCCGGTTAGCGCCAGCAAATATGGATGAAATTAAGAAGCAGCTGGAGGATTCAACACACACGGGATTTTTCAGATCGAGTAGTTCGCCTCGGGGAGTATTAGTGGTACTTGTGGAGAAGAAGGGTGGTATTTTCAGTGTTTGTATCGAGTGCACGAGTTGAATAAGGTATCCATCAACAAAAGATACATGTTGCCTCAAATTGAGGAGGTTTTGGATCAGTTACAAGGAGCCTCATGACTCTTCAAGTTTAACTTTTCATTGGGTATCCTTAGTAGCAAATTCTAAGGAAGAAGTCGGGAATACAGTCTTTTAGATACGTTATGGGCACAACTTATTAGTTGCGCTGTCGTCCGAGCTAACCAATTCACAAACAACAGTTATGAAGCTAATGAATGACGTTTTTCACAAGCACTGGATTAAGTATGTAATTGTCTTCATTGATAACATCCTGATTTATTTTCAGAACATGGATGAGCATGTTAAGAATTAGCAGACTGTGCCTGATAAGCTTAAGGCGCACTAGTTCTTTTTCAGGCAGAGTAAGAATAGCTTTTGGCAGAGAAATATCAGGTTACCCAGACACTTGGTTTCGGAAATATAAGTTGAAGTTGTTGCAGATTTGGAGAATGTTACATTGCTTACTGAGTATTCAAAGCCTAAGAGTGCTACAAAGGTTCACAGCTTAATGTGTTTAGTAGGATAGTACAAAAAGTTTGTCAAAGGTTTTGTTAGTTTAGCCAAGCCGATGACATGATTAATTGACAAGGACATAAAGTTTGAATAGATGGACACATGATCCAAGAGTTTCACTGAGCCAAAAAGGCACCTGACAAAGACACAAATGTTAGTACTTCCAAGTACATGAGTACCGCATGTAGTATACTCTACTGTATCTGGATCCGATTTGGGTTGTGTATTGATGCATGAGGAAAGATTCATTGTGTATGCATCAGGAAGTCAAGGCCTCGTAATGTCAATTATCCTCATGACTTGGAGTTGCTAACGGTGGTTTTTGTGTCAAAATATGGAGAGCGTAAGTTTAAGAGTAAATGTTCATATTTTCACTGATTATCAGAGGCTTAAGTACATTTTTACTCAGGGAGACTAGAATTTTAGACAACATATATGTGTAGAATTGTTGGGAAATTAACATATGGAGATCATGTGTTATTCTATGCCCGACTAGGAGGAATATGTGTAAGTGATGCGCATGAGCAATGTATCAGAAACCAAGGAGGATTATAAACTGGTCAAGATAATTGATAGTCTTAGGTTGTGTGCATGTACCTTAGAGGGGGTGCCAGCTGTCCTTATCGAATTATATCATGCAGATTTACTATGTAGTATACGTCAAGCCCAAGGGAATAAAAGGCTTTGTGTAAGCAGCTCGAGAAGGAGATTTTTTGGATATCACACCGCTGCAAGCGAAATGTACTTGTAAAATGAGTAAGTCTGCGTGAGTATGAACAATTAAAAATAAAATATTATAGTAAGAACAACACTCGTGTTTTTCTATCCACCTAAGAAATATCAAGATGTACCAGGAATTATAGCACTGTACTGGTATGAAGAAGGATGTGGCTACTTTGGTATTGTGTTTTTCGACGTGCAAGATGGTAAAGGAAGAATATTAGGGACCTAAAGGTTTATTTCAGAACCTGCCACTACTAGAGTGAAAATGTAAGATGATGACTATGTATTTCATTACTGGGATGCTAATAACTGGTGGTGGAAAGAATTTCATATGAGTGATTGTGGATGGTCACACAATATAAGCTAATTTCCTACCAATTAAAAGATGAACTGAGAAGAACGCTTAGGCATATGTACATTGAGTTGATTGTGAGGTTGCATGGAGTGCCTATCATTAGAATGTCAGATCGTGATATATAGTTGATATCTGCTTGTCACTGCATGTAGATGGACAGTTAGAGAGGATTATTCAGACATTAGAAGATATGCTAATAGCTTAGTTTTTAGACTGTGAAGGGAGTTGGGGGAAGTACCTACTTCTGGCAGAGTTTGACTACAACAATATTTTCCATTTGAGTATTGAGATGGTATTTGAGGCTCTTCATAGTAGTTGTGTCATATGCCCCATTTGGACATTGAATTGCACCTTATTACTAAACAGATTATAGCAATAGCTTATCTTTTTATTCTATTGTTAGAGTTGTATAACTTCAACGGTGTGTTTAATATATTATTTCTGAGGAAGGTGGTTAGAGAAACATGGCTTATTTTCTAGAAGTCGTCAAAATGATCTCAAAAAGAGGTTCTAGAACAGCAGAAAAGGAAATTCATAGGGAGGAGACGATTATAGTCAAATTTTGTTAGGAGAGAGACAAAAACCAAGACGATACCTGGGATACTGATAATGATATGACGACAGACTAATAAAAATTAGGATGGTAAAAAGTAGACGATTCAGGTTATGAATTCGAGGATGAGTTCTTCCTTAGTTGAGGAAAAATTTCCACGACCCAAATTTAAAAGCTATAAAAAAGACCAGAAAACCATACCTCAAAGCCTAGGTATTTCCCGATATAAACAATGTGCTCTTTTATCCGCAAAAAATCATTTTATCAAGCTCTGTAAAAATCATGTTGTCAAGCGTTACAGACGTTCCTTGCAATAACAACCTCATTTGACCATGTTGATCAAACCGTCACCGAGCCGAGTCGCAAGTAACTATGGAAACCCTTTTTATGTTCCTTTTCCTTTAAATTAGTAAAATTTATATATCTTTTTAGCCACACTCAATCTCAAAAAAACAAGGCCAGCATCGGATTCCTGACTTTGAGACGGGTTTGGGGCTTTGAGATCAGTCTCACATTACCGTCCGCGCGCCTGCATGCTTATTCATAAGATTTACGCTTGGAATTAACATGTGTGATAATTATTTCAACTTGGTTTAAAATCTTGCTATCGTTAGTTTGGCAACAAACATGTTTTATCTCTGTGTACCGAGTCTATTTGAAGTTTGGTGTACTGATAATGCTTGATATTTACCACTATTGTGCCATGATATCAGACATATTTAGAGTCTATTATATATGTTTGGAGTATTGTTTAGAGCATTTTCAGGTTCAGGTACGTTCTAGAGAACTTTGGTGATTCTGGAGTCTTTAGAGATGCAGAACTGCGCAAAAGCATCAGATGTTTACCTATGGATAGAGATCTTCCCACGGTGAGATTGAGCTGATATGTTGACATAACATATATCTTTGAGTTAGATTTACAACGCCACCAGTTTGAGGTCAATCAGGATCTTAGATCCAAAGTTATGTCTGTTTTACTCANTTGCTATCGTTAGTTTGGCAACAAACATGTTTTATCTCTGTGTACCGAGTCTATTTGAAGTTTGGTGTACTGATAATGCTTGATATTTACCACTATTGTGCCATGATATCAGACATATTTAGAGTCTATTATATATGTTTGGAGTATTGTTTAGAGCATTTTCAGGTTCAGGTACGTTCTAGAGAACTTTGGTGATTCTGGAGTCTTTAGAGATGCAAAACTACGTAGAAGCGTCAGATGTTTAGCTATATATGGAGACATTCCAACAGTGGTTTTGAGATGATATTTTGACATAAGATACATATTTGAGTTAGATTTCCAATGCCACCAGTTTTAGGTCAATATCTTAGAGTCAAAGTTATGCTCGTTTTACTGGTGAGTGGTATGTATGCCTCGCGAGAGGAAGCTGTCGAGAAGATGAATGAGTGTCGATCGACGGTACAGACTTAGTGTCGATCGACGGTGATCCCAGAATACAGGCCTGACTTGTTTTATGACTGACTTAAGCTCAGAAAACATTACAAATTACCAGAATACCCTTGGACGACTTAAAACCCTATTTATATGTTTTCTAAGCCATTGTTGACGGCAACGCTTACCAAGCTTTCTTTTATTCATTGTTCTAGGGTTAGGAGATAAGGGAAGAACTCCTTCAGAGTCATCCTGAAACTCATTTGGTTCTTTATATTATATTTATTCTATTCCTCTATAATTTATGTGACAAAGATTATGTCTGAGTAGATCTCTTGTTAGGTTTACGGTTTATTAATGGTTTTGATGGAATAGCCAAACAATAGAATTGCTAGGGTGATTATTAGATCTAGCAATAGATTTGTGTTTATTGCTTGTATTCTAGAGTAGCTAACTAGAACCATGATCATAGGATAGTTAGGCGCAAGCGAGAGCATGGTCTACTACCAAAATTAATCATGTTGAGCTAGGTTGCTAGAAACAAACGAGAGTTGATTTATTTCATTTAGTGAGCTTATCAAATTAGGTCATAAAGCTTGACTCAAGAGACCATCGATCGACTCAGAATCATTGCCATCGATCGACGGTCATTCTGTGTCAACAAGCGAGAGTTGAGACATTGGTTTAGTCAATCGATTAGACTTGCAGCGAGAGCTGGTCATCTTTTACATTAGATATTGAGTTCTATGATTAATTATGTTAGCTTATATCCTCTATAATCCACTTGCCTAAATCCCTAGATCTAATCCTGATATTATTTGCTTGCTTTGGGGCTTGGTATACACTAGATCGGATTCCTTCTGCAAGTTTTTAGGTACAAGTCATTGCACCTTTGGTTCCCTTCTCTCCGTGTCTTCGGCATCTACTTAAAAGCTTAAAATATTGAGATGACTTCCCGATATGCAGAGGGGTAGGTACATTACAAATGACCCCACAATTCTAATTCAGAGGAATGATCACACATTGTTGGAAGCGAGAGGTAGGTACATTACCGATGACCCACTATACGCCTACAACTTTGCCCCGAAAGAAAAAAAAAGAGAAAAAAAAAAGATGGCAAGATGGATTGTATCAGCATAATTGTCCATTAAGTTTGAGATCTAAAAAGATTCAGAGAAGAGAGAAAAGAGGGAAGAAAGGGATCAGAGAAGACTTTGTGCATGGTTGTCCAGAATTGCAGGGGTAAGAGTCCATGTGTCCTTTGATCGATACTCCCAAGGTAAAGCCCACACTTTTATTTTATGCAAATAAATAAAATCAGTAAAGGGGTGAGTCAAGCTAGTATTTGCTAAGTTGTTGGTAGAATGGATTTGGTTGCTATACAAGGATAGTGTATATAAAGTTTCTTTGTGATTGACTTGATAGGATGTGGTTGCAACAAAGTAGGGTGATAGTTATAATTAGACACTATGTGAGTGACCACTTTTCAAAACCTCTTTCACATGCTTTGTTTGCTTGAGGATAAGCAAAAGGTTAAGTCTGGGAGAGTTGATAGGATCTGATATTTACCACTATTGTTCCATGATATCAGATCTATTTAGAGTCTATTATATGTGTTTGGAGTATTTTTAGAGTATTTTCAGGTTCATCTTGGAATTAACATGTGTGATAATTATTTCAACTTGGTTTAAAATCTTGCTATCGTTAGTTTGGCAACAAACATGTTTTATCTCTGTGTACCGAGTCTATTTGAAGTTTGGTGTACTGATAATGCTTGATATTTACCACTATTGTGCCATGATATCAGACATATTTAGAGTCTATTATATATGTTTGGAGTATTGTTTAGAGCATTTTCAGGTTCAGGTACGTTCTAGAGAACTTTGGTGATTCTAGAGTTTTTAGAGATGCAGAACTGCGCAAAAGCATCAGATGTTTACCTATGGATAGAGATCTTCCCACTGTGAGATTGAGCTGATATGTTGACATAACATATATCTTTGAGTTAGATTTACAACGCCACCATTTTGAGGTCAATCAGGATCTTAGAGCCAAAGTTATGTCTGTTTTACTCGAGAGTGGTATATCTTCCTCACGAGAGGAAGCTGTCAAGAAGATGAATGAGTGTCGATCGACGGCACAGCCTTAGTGTCGATAGACGGTGATCCACTGATCCCAGAAGACAGGCCTGACTTTTTTTATGGATGAATTAAGCTCAAAAGACATCACAAATTACCAGAATGCCCATGGATGACTTAAAATCCTATTTATATGTTTTCTAAGCCATTATTGATGGCAACGCTTACCAAGCTTTCTTTTATTCATTGTTCTAGGTTTATGAGAGAAGGGAGAAACTCTTTCAAATTTCTCCTGGAACTCATTTGGTTCTTTATATTATTTATATTCTATTCATCTATAATTTTTGTGACAAAGATTATGTCTGAGTAGATCTCTTGTTAGGTTTAGGGTTTATTAATGGTATTGATGGATTAGCCAAGCAATAGAATTGCTAGGATGATTATTAGATCTATCAATAGAATTGTGTTTATTGCTTGTGTTCTAGAGTAGCTACCTAGAACCATGATCATAGGATAGTTAGGCGAAAGCGACAACATGGTCTACTACCATAATTAATCCTGTTGGGCTAGGTTTTTAGAAAAAAACGAGATTTTATTTAGTTAATTCAGTGAACTTATCGAATTAGGTCATAAAGCTTGAATGAAGAGACTATCGATGAACACAAAATCTTTTTCATCGATCGACGGTCATTCCGTGTCAACAAGCGAGAGCTGAGACATCGGCTTAGATTACACTCGAAGCGAGAGCTAGTCGTCTTTTACATTAGATATCGACTTCTATGATTAATACCTTTAGCTTCTATCCTCTATATTCCACTTGCCTGAAATCCTAGATCTAGCTATTTATTATTATTGTTTACTTATCAATCAATCAATTATCTGTTATAGTTTATTTACTGCATATTAATCTATTTACCTAGCTTAATCGCGACTGTATTGAGTTTATTGTGTGCCCACGCTCCCTGTAGATTTGATCCTAAATACTACAATTTGACCTTTCTTAGCAAAAATAGTTCGTAGGGTTAATTTGATAGAGTTTACATTAAAATACATAAAATCCTCATGTCATGTACTTTTTATTATTTTAAACATTTGTTTAAACAATATTATCATTCAACCATTGATTTATTTGCACGATGTAAGGTTCTTATACATAAATATGTATACAAGTAAATTTAGTCATGAATACAAACACAGACTTCTGTATTTCAGTGTCTTTGTATGGGGTGCGGACTACCTAGTCGACCTATTTTGTTATAACATTAAGATTGATAAAGCATCCTGGTGGGAAGCTTGTGCGGGCCTTTATTTCATGCAGCTAGCTTACGTTTACAAGGGTGTGGCGATCACTTAATCTGAAATTAGGACAATTTCTTGCTATGCTTGGATGGATTAGGTGATATGTTGCTACATACTAGACCTTGTGGTTGAAGTGTTATATATGAGTCACTAAACTTATGTGTTAGCATCTCTACCTCATTGAATGAATCATATGATATTCCTGACTTTTCTTTCCTGTTACAACTAAGATTGACGAGTAGCTGGATGGCCGAAAAAAACGATGTTGTTTGCGATAGCATGAAACTTTCTGCTATGACTTTCATATTATGATTCTTTTTGTTTTTAACTTGATTTATTTCTAATATTGTATTGTTAGATTTATTGAATATTGGAAACATAGTTTTTTTATAACACCAAACAGCTGATTTATTACTCAAGCTTGTTGTGGTATGGAAAACCAAATCGAAATAGAAAGACCAATATAATACAAATCCCTATGATATGCTCTTGATATCTTATTTTTGAGGATTGAAGTTTGGATCGAACAAAGCTATTCCTGAAGGTGTAAAATCGTAACCGAGGATCAACGTTAAGCGTAAGGAAGCCAAAGCTGAGTATTGGAAAGCTAGAGTTCTGTGCTAGGCGACTAGGCAGTTAATGTTGAGGGAGTTAAGGCCAACATAGAGTTTTGTCCATAGGAATCTCGTGGGTAGGCGTTAAGATGGCCATTTTTGGTCAAAGATCGTTTTTGTATGGTTTTGTTTGGTTATAAGATCATTTTGTATAACTTTTTTTGTTTAGTTATACAAAAATTGTTTTGTATAACGTCTTTAGTCCTTAGTCGTAGAAAAATAGTTTCATATAATTTTTTTCTTGACATATCGTCGGTAAGTTTGGGACGATATATGTGGACAAATGTCTCAACATTTACGACTATGTTATTTTGACTAGTCATTCTAATGTAGCTAGGGAGCTTTGGTGTTTCATCTTGTTAAATAAGATTTTTGACCCAACACCAATTCGAGTCGCATGTGACACCAGAGATCCATTTTCTGATCGTTTTCTGCTAAGCCATTTAATAAACTTGATTTATCGCTCTAACCGCTTTGAATCTTGGAAAACAAAGCAATCATTCGATTTTTGTTGTCGATATGAATCCGGATCTCTTAGATCAACCACATGCTGTCTTCCACACGCTCACACACATCATCATAAGATCTGCAAGTGTGTTTCATACACAGTCGTTGACATTTTTGGAGTTGTTAACAATCCGCCGCCATGAAGTTTCTGGTGACTTTTACAGTAAACCAAGGCCGGTATCGTCTCAGATGACTTTCTGGTTAACTCGCTGAATCCCCGATGTCTTGGCATCTCAGACAAGTCATCTCAGCCAAGTCATCTCAGCCAAGTCCACTCGGTGACTCGAACAATGAATTTTTCCAATTTTTTATTTTTATGTCTTTCATGTTTATGATCTTTTCAACTGTTAACTCATTTTATTTCATGTAACAGGTTTGTAGATTTATTTGGATACTAGAAACATGACTATTTATTAATAAAATGTAACTTTGAATAATTTTAAATTAGTTGTATTATTAGTTAGGGTAAGCAGCATGCCGTATTTGAGAGAAGATGAGATGAGTATTAAAATTTTGTATTAGAGCGGGTTGCCATCCGAATCTAACCCATAAGGCAGTTAGAAAATATAATGATTATGATTATATGTTCAACATATTCTCGGTACTTGGGAATTTTGAAAAACAAAAAAATCTTCCTTTTGTACAATTATATTCTATTAGTCGTTAGTATTTTTGGTTTAAATTAACTCTAACGAACTTGTTTCATTTTCATATGTCGCTTGTGTAGCAGAATAAACCACTATTCAGTACGCTCATTAGGCCTGCAGGATTATTAGAGGAATGGAGGATGTATCGTGAGATCTTTGAGACTCAGTTTGGGGGGGGGGGGGAGATGCTGCTAAGGATGTACATCATGATGGTTTTCAGTGGTTATTGTTCGTGACTCATTTCTTCCACTGCTGCTACCGCCTTCTCAGATTAGACAGAGTCCCATGTATTGGCAGATGATGAGACAATTGATGGCTATACGTTTGGATATTTTGGAGGATTAATAGATTTGACTACTACAAACAATTGGACAGAGATCATGAAGCGCAACCTTGATTTTATGAGGTACCCATCAGTGTTCCATTTGGATCTATTTACATATTATATGAGGAATGTTGCCTTAGTCAGTGGGAGGAAGATGTTGAGGGGACCCATAGTCGTCACAAGTTGACTTATGATGATATGAGGATGATGTTCACCAAGACGTTTTTCGCTTGAGAGACCATGGACAAGAAGAACACTTTTTGGGATAATTTTATGCACCAAATATATCACGGAGTGTTAGTTTGAGTTCAGTTGTCTCTACATGTTTTCTGGAAGATCCATCGATGAGGAGCTAATGACGAGGTTCTTAAAGTGTATACGAGTGGTAGTTCCCAACCTGTGTATCCTAATACACTATTGTAGCATGGTGAAACTTGTGGAGAAGGGTGTTATTCATGAAGCAGGTATAGCTGAGATGCACAGCCAAAATAAGGTGACACAACTAAAGCCTGGACAGGCCCTTGGATCATAAAAGAGGATGTGAGAGCAGTCGGACCACTGAGTTCCCTTGTTGCTGTTGCTTAAGTTTCAAAGAGTGATCCAAGTGTCACTCACATGGGTGGACAGGCTATATTGTGAGGAACTGTCAGTTCAACCCAGTGCATGCACTGTTTACAAGACATATTGCAATACCAACATCATGATCATTTCTTCAGGGAGTGCACGAAGAAGAGATGTTGATGCTTCCTCCACCCCAGAAGCTTTACGGATTTTTGTGAGACACTACGAGGGAGCTAAGCCGATTGAATTTATGAGAGTTTGCTTATTTTCGTTCTTGCATTTAAGTATATTGGCTATTGCGAAAACATGCCTAGCTAGTAAATTCATGAGTTTGATTTTCACCAAGTGTTGGTCTTTCCATATTGTGTTTGAGACAAAGACTAAGTAATTTCAGACTAACAACACGTACATGGTGGGAGCTACATGTATTCATCGAGTACTAGTTGGACTCATAGGAGTAGAGTTCATGGAGACTTAGAACAGATAGAGCTAAACCACTACAATGTGATATTATGGATGGATTAGTTACCACATATTGGTATATATCCCTAGAGCAGCATCATTATCCAAGGTAGCCAGACAAACAAGGGAGTTACAGTTATCTCCATGTTGTATGTACATAAGTAGTTGAATAGAGAGCTGGGGGATTTTGGGAACCGTATTTATGGTTTAAGGTGATAGAGAAAACTAGTTTTGTGATATACCATAGTTTCAGAGTATAAGGACATGTTTGAGTCCTTGAAAGGGCCACAACTGGTTATAGGAGAACCCTTACTATTAAGTTGGAACCAAAGAAGACTCTGATTTTGTGATCTCCAAGCCGGTTAGCGCCAGCAAATATGGATGAAATTAAGAAGCAGCTGGAGGATTCAACACACACGGGATTTTTCAGATCGAGTAGTTCGCCTCGGGGAGTATTAGTGGTACTTGTGGAGAAGAAGGGTGGTATTTTCAGTGTTTGTATCGAGTGCACGAGTTGAATAAGGTATCCATCAACAAAAGATACATGTTGCCTCAAATTGAGGAGGTTTTGGATCAGTTACAAGGAGCCTCATGACTCTTCAAGTTTAACTTTTCATTGGGTATCCTTAGTAGCAAATTCTAAGGAAGAAGTCGGGAATACAGTCTTTTAGATACGTTATGGGCACAACTTATTAGTTGCGCTGTCGTCCGAGCTAACCAATTCACAAACAACAGTTATGAAGCTAATGAATGACGTTTTTCACAAGCACTGGATTAAGTATGTAATTGTCTTCATTGATAACATCCTGATTTATTTTCAGAACATGGATGAGCATGTTAAGAATTAGCAGACTGTGCCTGATAAGCTTAAGGCGCACTAGTTCTTTTTCAGGCAGAGTAAGAATAGCTTTTGGCAGAGAAATATCAGGTTACCCAGACACTTGGTTTCGGAAATATAAGTTGAAGTTGTTGCAGATTTGGAGAATGTTACATTGCTTACTGAGTATTCAAAGCCTAAGAGTGCTACAAAGGTTCACAGCTTAATGTGTTTAGTAGGATAGTACAAAAAGTTTGTCAAAGGTTTTGTTAGTTTAGCCAAGCCGATGACATGATTAATTGACAAGGACATAAAGTTTGAATAGATGGACACATGATCCAAGAGTTTCACTGAGCCAAAAAGGCACCTGACAAAGACACAAATGTTAGTACTTCCAAGTACATGAGTACCGCATGTAGTATACTCTACTGTATCTGGATCCGATTTGGGTTGTGTATTGATGCATGAGGAAAGATTCATTGTGTATGCATCAGGAAGTCAAGGCCTCGTAATGTCAATTATCCTCATGACTTGGAGTTGCTAACGGTGGTTTTTGTGTCAAAATATGGAGAGCGTAAGTTTAAGAGTAAATGTTCATATTTTCACTGATTATCAGAGGCTTAAGTACATTTTTACTCAGGGAGACTAGAATTTTAGACAACATATATGTGTAGAATTGTTGGGAAATTAACATATGGAGGNAGGCCTCGTAATGTCAATTATCCTCATGACTTGGAGTTGCTAACGGTGGTTTTTGTGTCAAAATATGGAGAGCGTAAGTTTAAGAGTAAATGTTCATATTTTCACTGATTATCAGAGGCTTAAGTACATTTTTACTCAGGGAGACTAGAATTTTAGACAACATATATGTGTAGAATTGTTGGGAAATTAACATATGGAGGTCACGTGTTATTCTAAGCCCGACTAGGAGGAATATGTGTAAGTGATGCGCATGAGCAATGTATCAAAAATCAAGGAGGATTATAAACTGGTCAAGATAATTGATAGTCTTAGGTTGTGTGCATGTACCTTAGAGGGGGTGCCAGCTGTCCTTATCGAATTATATCATGCAGATTTACTATGTAGTAGTACGTCAAGCCCAAGGGAATAACAGGCTTTGTGTAAGCAGCTCGAGAAGGAGATTTTTTGGATATCACACCGCTGCAAGCGAAATGTACTTGTAAAATGAGTAAGTCTGCGTGAGTATGAACAATTAAAAATAAAATATTATAGTAAGAACAACACTCGTGTTTTTCTATCCACCTAAGAAATATCAAGATGTACCAGGAATTATAGCACTGTACTGGTATGAAGAAGGATGTGGCTACTTTGGTATTGTGTTTTTCGACGTGCAAGATTGTAAAGGAAGAATATTAGGGACCTAAAGGTTTATTTCAGAACCTGCCACTACTAGAGTGAAAATGTAAGATGATGACTATGTATTTCATTACTGGGATGCTAATAACTGGTGGTGGAAAGAATTTCATATGAGTGATCTTGGATGGTCACACAATATAAGCTAATTTCCTACCAATTAAAAGATGAACTGAGAAGAACGCTTAGGCATATGTACATTGAGTTGATTGTGAGGTTGCATGGAGTGCCTATCATTAGAATGTCAGATGGTGATATATAGTTGATATCTGCTTGTCACTGCATGTAGATGGACAGTTAGAGAGGATTATTCAGACATTAGAAGATATGCTAATAGCTTAGTTTTTAGACTGTGAAGGGAGTTGGGGGAAGTACCTACTTCTGGCAGAGTTTGACTACAACAATATTTTCCATTTGAGTATTGAGATGGTATTTGAGGCTCTTCATAGTAGTTGTGTCATATGCCCCATTTGGACATTGAGTTGCACCTTATTACTAAACAGATTATAGCAATAGCTTATCTTTTTATTCTATTGTTAGAGTTGTATAACTTCAACGGTGTGTTTAATATATTATTTCTGAGGAAGGTGGTTAGAGAAACATGGCTTATTTTCTAGAAGTCGTCAAAATGATCTCAATAAGAGGTTCTAGAACATCAGAAAAAGAAATTCATAGGGAGGAGACGATTATAGTCAAATTTTGTTAGGAGAGAGACAAAAACCAAGACGATACCTGGGATACTGATAATGATATGACGACAGACTAATAGAAATTAGGATGGTAAAAAGTAGACGATTCAGGTTATGAATTCGAGGATTAGTTCTTCCTTAGTTGAGGAAAAATTTCCACGACCCAAATTTAAAAGCTATAAACAAGACCAGAAAACCATACCTCAAAGCCTAGGTATTTCCCGATATAAACAATGTGCTCTTTTATCCGCAAAAAATCATTTTATCAAGCTCTGTAAAAATCATGTTGTCAAGGGTTACAGACGTTCCTTGCAATAACAACCTCATTTGACCATGTTTATCAAACCGTCACCGAGCCGAGTCGCAAGTAACTATGGAAACCCTTTTTATGTTCCTTTTCCTTTATATTAGTAAAATTTATATATCTTTTTAGCCACACTCAATCTCAAAAAAGCAAGGCCAGCATCGGATTCCTGACTTTGAGACGGGTTTGGGGATTTGAGATCAGTCTCACATGACCGTCTGCGCGCCTGCATGCTTATTCAAAAGATTTACGCTTGGAATTAACATGTGTGATAATTATTTCAACTTGGTTTAAAATCTTGCTATCGTTAGTTTGGCACCAAACATGTTTTATCTCTGTGTACCGAGTCTATTTGAAGTCTGGTGTACTGATAATGCCTGATATTTATCACTATTATGCCATGATATCAGACATATTTAGAGTCTATTATATATGTTTGGACTATGTTTTAGAGCATTTTCAGGTTCAAGTACGTTCTAGAGAATTTTGGTGATTCTGGAGTCTTTAGAGATGCAAAACTATGTAGAAGCGTCAGATGTTTAGCTATATATAGAGACATTCCAACAGTGGTTTTGAGCTGATATTTTGACATAAGATAGATATTTGAGTTAGATTTCCAATGCCACCAGTTTTAGGTCAATCAACATCTTAGAGTAAAAGTTATGCTCGTTTTACTGGAGAAGTATGTATGCCTCGCGAGAGGAAGCTGTCGAGAAGATGAATGAGTGTCGATCAACGGTACAGACTTAGTGTCGATCGACGGTGATCCCAGAATACAGGGCTGACTTGTTTTATGACTGACTTAAGCTCAGAAAACATCACAAATTACCATAATACTCTTGGACGACTTAAAACCCTATTTATATGTTTTCTAAGCCATTGTTGACGGCAACGCTTACCAAGCTTTCTTTTATTCATTGTTTTAGGGTTAGGAGATAAGGAAGGAACTCTTTCAGAGTCCTCCTGAAACTCCTTTGGTTCTTTATATTATATATATTCTATTCCTCTATAATTTATGTGACAAAGATTATGTCTGAGTAGATCTCTTGTTAGGTTTACGGTTTATTAATGGTATTGATGGATTAGCCAAACAATATAATTGCTAGGGTGATTATTAGATCTATCAATAGATTTGTGTTTATTGCTTGTATTCTAGAGTAGCTAACTAGAACCATGATCATAGGATAGTTAGGCGCAAGCGAGAGCATGGTCTACTACCAAATTTAATCATGTTGAGCTAGGTTGCTAGAAACAAACGAGAGTTGATTTATTTCATTTAGTGAGCTTATCAAATTAGGTCATAAAGGTTTACTCAAGAGACCATCGATCCAGTCAGAATCATTGCCATCGATCGACGGTCATTCTGTGTCAACAAGCGAGAGTTGAGACATCGGTTTAGTCAATCGATTAAACTTGCAGCGAGAGCTGGTCATCTTTTACATTAGATATTGAGTTCTATGATTAATTATGTTAGCTTATATCCTCTATAATCCACTTGCCTAAATCCCTAGATCTAATCCTGACATTATTTGCTTGCTTTGGGGCTTGGTATACACTAGATCGGATTCCTTCTGCAAGTTTTTAGGTACAAGTCATTGCACATTTGGTTCCCTTCTCTCGCTGTCTTCGACATCTACTTAAAAGCTTAAAAGATTGAGATGACTTCCCGATATGAAGAAGGGTAGGTACATTACAAATGACCCCACAATTCTAATTCAGAGGAATGATCACACATTGTTGGAAGCGAGGGTTAGGTACATTACCGATGACCCACTATACGCCTACAACTTTGCCCCGAAAAAAAAATAAGAGAAAAAAAATAAGATGGCAAGATGGATTGTATCAGCATAATTGTCCATTAAGTTTGAGATCTAAAAAGATTCAGAGAAGAGAGTAAAGAGGGAAGAAAGGGATCAGAGAAGACTTTGTGCATGGTTTCCCAGAAATGCAGGGGTAAAAGTCCATGTGTCCTTTGATCGATACTCCCAAGGTAAAGCCCGCACTTTTATTTTATGCAAATAAATGAAATCAGTAAAGGGGTGAGTCAAGCTAGTATTTGCTAAGTTGTTGGTAGAATGGATTTGGTTGCTATACCAGGATAGGGTATATAAAGTTTCTTTGTGATTGACTTGATAGGATGTGGTTGCAACAAAGTAGGGTGATAGTTATAATTAGACACTATGTGAGTGACCACTTTTCAAAACTTCTTTCACATGCTTTGTTGCTTGAAGATAAGCAGAAGGTTAAGTCTGGGAGAGTTGATAGGATCTGATATTTACCACTATTGTTCCATGATATCAGACTTATTTAGAGTCTATTGGAGTATTTTTAGAGTATTTTCAAGTTCATGTACGTTCTGGAGAACTTTGGTGATTCTGGAGTTTTTAGAGATGCAGAACTGCGCAAAAGCATCAGATGTTTACCTATGGATAGAGATCTTCCCACGGTGAGATTGAGCTGATATGTTGACATAACATATATCTTTGAGTTAGATTTACAACGCCACCAGTTTGAGGTCAATCAGGATCTTAGATCCAAAGTTATGTCTGTTTTACTCAAGAGTGGTATATCTTCCTCACGAGAGGAAGCTGTCGAGAAGATGAATGAGTGTTGATCGACGGCACAGCCTTAGTGTCGATAGACGGTGATCCATTGATCCCATAAGACAGGCCTGACTTGTTTTATGGATGACTTAAGCTCAAAAGATATCACAAATTACCAGAATGCCCTTGGATGACTTAAAATCCTATTTATATATTTTCTAAGCCATTGTTGATGGCAACGCTTACCAAGCTTTCTTTTATTCATTGTTCTAGGGTTAGGAGAGAAGGGAGAAACTCTTTCAAAGTCCTCCTGGAACTCATTTGGTTCTTTATATTATATATATTCTATTCATCTATAATTTTTGTGACAAAGATTATGTATGAGTAGATCTCTTGTTAGGTTTAGGGTTTATTAATGGTATTGATGGATTAGCCAAGCAATAGAATTGGTAGGATGATTATTAGATCTATCAATAGAATTGTGTTTATTGCTTGTGTTTTAGAGTAGCTAACTAGAACCATGATCATAGGATAGTTAGGCGAAAGCGACAGTATGGTCTACTACCATAACTAATCCTGTTGAGCTAGGTTTTTAGAAACAAACGAGAGTTGAATTAGTTAATTTAGTGAACTTATCGAATTAGGTCATAAAGCTTGAATCAAGAGACAATTGATGAACGCAGAATCTTTTCCATCAATCAACGGTCATTCTGTGTCAACAAGCGAGAGCTGAGACATCGGCTTAGTCAATAGATTAGACTCGCAGCGAGAGATAGTCGTCTTTTACATTAGATATCGACTTCTATGATTAATACCTTTAGCTTCTATCCTCTATAATCCACTTATCTGAAATCCTAGATCTAGCTTTTTATTATTATTGTTTACTTATCAATCAATCAATTATCTGCTATAGTTTATTTATTGCATATTAATCTATTTACCTAGCTTAATCGCGACTGTATTGAGTTTATTGTGTGCTCACGCTCCCTGTAGATTTGATCCCTAAATACTACAATTTGACCTCTCTTGGCAAGAGTAGTTCGTAGAGTTAATTTGATAGAGTTTACATTGAAATACATAAAAACCCTCTTGTCATGTACTTTTTATTAGTTTAGACATTTGTTTAAACAATATTATCATTCAACCATTGATTTATGTGCACGATGTAAGGTTCTTGTACATAAATATGTATACAAGTAAATTTAGTCATGAATACAAACACAGACTTTCTGTATTTCAGTGTCTTTGTATGGGGTGCGGACTACCTAGTCGACCTATTTTGCTATGACATTAAGATTGATAAAGCATCCTGGTGCATGGGAAGCTTGTGCGGGCCTTTATCGCCACAAGGGTGTGGCGATCACTTAAATCTGAAATTAGGACAATTTCTTGCTATGCTTGGATGGATTAGGTGATAGGTTGCTACATATTAGACCTTGTGGTCGAAGTGTTATATATGAGTCACTAAACTTATGTGTTAGCATCTCTACCTCATTGAATGAATCATATGATATTCATGACTTTTCTTTTCTGTTACAACTAAGATTGACGAGTAGCTGGATGGCCGGAAAAAATGATGTTGTTTGCGATAGCATGAAACTTTCTGCTATGACTTTCATATTATGATTCTTTTTGTTTTTTACTTGATTTATTTCAAATATTGTATTGTTAGATTTATTGAATATTGGAAACATAGTTTTTTTTATAACATCAAACAACTGATTTATTACTCAAGCTTGTTGTGGTATGGGAAACCAAATCGAAATAGAACGACCAATATAATACAAATCCCTATGATATGCTCTTGATATCTTAGCTAATGAATCTCATTTTTTCAGAACGGGAAGATAAAACAACTGAAAAGTTTATAAAACTACTTTTGAATCTTGACAGCTCCTTTAACTCCGTTTAAAACCTTGGCCACGCTTCTGGATCGTGTATCATCGGAAATGGGTCTTTGCAATCAGTATCAAAGAGTTGGCACGTCGAGATTTGTAGCATGCACTCCATAGCACAAAAAATGGCCTCAAGGTCCGCATGTATTGTTGACACTCTTCTCCCCTGATTTTTATCTCCCAAAAGTTGAATGTCTTTGTCGAGTTTGTCAAAGCCCATCCACAACCACTAATGACTGATTCATGATTTCATGATCCCTTGACCATACAAATCTCCTGTAAGCTTACAACTTGGATAGATGATGGATTATATTGTTCCACAGGTTCCTCTTCCTTTTTGATATTAGCCTCAAACCAAGCTTGGCATTCCACTTCCACATGCTTAATAGTTCCAAAAGGGATCCATGTTGATTCCTTTGAAAAAATTATCATTTCACATATTGCGCTTTACAAGTATACTAGATTATCCATGGTTAATGGTCTTTATCCATTTATAGATCTTCAATGTCGTTCTTAATCTAGAAGAGAAAATCCATATTGGCATATATACTCGAAAAAGGGGAATAAAAATGGGGAAGAAGGTGTTGATGCTATGGCCAAGGTTTGAAGTGTTGGTGGAAACTCCAAATAGCATGATTTATAGATATCCTCTTCTACGCTTCTAGGAAAATGATTATCACATCTCATATGGCAACATATTAAATTTTTGATTAAGCTAGATATTCTTATATGCCTTGTCACATAATGACAAATCTTCTGAGGAGCGCTAACCTTCCAAGTAAAGGCTTAAAGTTTTGTGAAACTAGGCTAAGAATACATCTCACTGAGTTCCTTGTTAAGTATGTTCCTAGCAACCTGATATCCCCATTTGATTGTGTACATGCCATTCTTTGTATAGTTCCAGCAAAATAAAGTGTCTTAATGTAAAGATTGACTTATGGCTAACGATAGTATCAAAAAATATTTTTTGAGTAACAAAGTTTCTTAATAACTCGGTGTTCCATCTTTTTGGATCTCTATCAATAACTTCTCTCACTGTCATCATGGGATGGACAATAGGTGCACTAGAGCTGGCAAGTCATGCAGGGATCGATGGGATCATGGATCTTCTCAAACTCTAATGTCATAACCTGAAAGCATCATTTTTTTGTATCCAAAAAGATATTAGCGTCTTTGCTGCCTAATACTTGTCCAACCACAAGAAAGATTGTCGAACGGGTTTGATCGCAATGTTGAACTCCATCTTTAATATTTTCCTCGTAATATCCTTGCTAGCGGAGATTCCGAGAATTGAACCAGTCTCCAAAATTGTTTTCCCAGTAAAACAAGATCAAATTCATGAAATAGTTTACTATTGATAAAAGGAGAATTTTAGATCATTTGGATGCTTACATCAAAAATTAGTATAAGTAGTGTGCCAAGAGAAGATGAAACGGTCATTACATTCATGGACATGCACTTGTATTGTTATGCATGCTTAGCAAAACATTTTTTTGGAAAAGGAAAACAAACTTTGTAGACAATTAAAATCGTTGTCACACATCTACAAGTTAATTAAACATTGACATATGGATATAATTTGTCGATGCTAAAAACAAAGACTTATGATGCATATCTTTTTTTAATTCTTTTTCTGTCATCAACATAAACATAACTTATTAAGACTCTGCTAACAAAAATAGAGTAGGCTATATATCTATATGGAAAAAGTAAGGTGGTTGACTTCTCACACCACGTGAAAGATTATACGTTTTTGTGTTTCAAGTCCTAGGTACGTGCGTTATCTCAAAAGCTCTGAAAACCCTCCTTCGGTCTTTGTATTTCTTCTAGGTAAGTTGCAAAGCAGACAATTCTTCATATTTCAAAACCATCTTCATCAGCTGAAAACAATATGTTGCAAACGTCATATGAAATTGTCTGAGAGTTTTTATACTTTCAATCGCTCAAATAAAAGCTTCATTTTCCGTATTTAAAGGTGAGAGGCACTTGGGCTTTTTGCTCCCATCAATCCTTCAAATCTTTCTAATATATTTTACCAACCAAGTCCTAAGCACAAATCCTTATCCTTCCAATACCCATTTGTAAAGCGCCCTAGTCCCATTCGGCATAGTATTCTATGTGTTTCCTCATCCCCACTTTGTGGGCTATAGTTGTCTGACCTTGTGCACCATTTCCAATTGTGCCTCGTTCCATAAAATTACCTCTATTTTTTACCAACTGTAAAGTATATCTCGGATCTTTATCAATACTTTTAAAAAAAATTTCATTGCGTCTTTTTAAAATATACCATAAATTAAAGCATAGTTCTTGTCTTCTATATGTGATTGTGGAAATCAAAATTTGCACCATCAATTTTTTAAACGGAAAAAGTCAAGAAACCCTCGCTTTCCCCGAGGTTTCTGAAATAGGCTAAACCAAAAACGATTGATCAAAATAGAAAAACAGATGAAGTAAGGAAATCGAAAATAAAGATCAAAGTAAGGTGATCTTATTATGAATCCGTGTTTGAGCGTTACAACAGGTGAAAACCCCCCGTCCGCAAGAGCTGTTGGACAATTCCCTAGTTCTAACAACCAATATTTTAAAACCTAATTGAGTCGCAGCTTACCAACAAACTAGAAAATTGTCTAAATTGCTCTAAGTAACGAATTGTTGTGTGAAATATTTTGTCTCTCTTGCGCACTTCGTCTTGGCTCCCCTTATATATGCACTATGGTCAGTCGAGCTTTTCATTTTCTTCCCTCGATTTGAGTTTATCTCTTTGCAGAATTTTTTCTTATCTTCTCGAAAATCCATGTTTATCTCGAAAACTTGAAATTTATATCTTCCTTCCATTTTTCTAGTAAATCGTCATTGTTTTTGGGCCAATTCTCGAGTTTTAAATCACAAGTAGACTTGCTTTGTGTATTAGACCGCTTGGACAGTTTTACGGTTGAAAGCGTTTTTACGATTTTCTTTGGAAAATGGTTGATTTGTTTTAGAACCTTTTTCATGTCGTTGGTACCATGAACTGATGCAAACCAGTCTGTTTATTTGGTGATACGAAGGTGTTTAAGCTAACAAGTATCAACTTGAAGTTTACTCAAACTTTTACGAGAAAACAATGTCTTGCTTGTTTTTTTCGTAAAACTTTAACGAAAACTCCGACTGCGACAATAAAAGAGACATTTTATCGAGATTCAGATAAGTACATTATGAGTGTGCTATGAGGGATAGATAGTGTTAGAGTCGCCTTGACGTTGAAATAAGCCAAAAAGATAGTCGTCTCGCCATGACGACGAGATGGATCAGGACGAGGTTGTGGTCTCGCCCTCATGGCGAGACAGAAGAGGTGGCTTTGTCTTGACCTCATGGTGAGACAGGACAAGATGGCTTGGTCTCGCCAACTGGGAGAGATAGAGTGGATAGCTCGGTGGTCTCACGATTAGGGAGAGACGGACGGGCGGAGCGTGGTGGTCTCGCCCTTAGGGAGAGACGGGAGAGATTCTCGTGGTCTCGCCCTTAGGGCGAGAAGGCTGAGATGCTCGTGGTCTCACCCTAAGGGTGAGACGGTTGAATTCTTGTGGTCTCGCCCTTAGGGCAAGATGGCTGAGATGGCTCGTGAACTCCCCTTTAGGGCGAGATGGTCTGATGTCTGCGGTCTCGCCATTAGAATGAGACGAATCAGGGGGCGTTTAGTTTCTCCATTTGGGAGAGATGGATGGATTGGCTTGGTCTCGTCCTTTAGGTATGTTAGGCATGTTAGGCAGAATCAATGGCTAAAAATCTGAGGGTAAAACGATTTTCACCGAAAGCTATAGTAGTTTTCCTTCTTCTTTCTTTTCTATATGTGTGGAGTAAATGTTTTGATCTTTACTTTCTCATACTTCTTCCAAGGAAATTTTCTTAAGGTAGAAAATATCTCTTTGTTATTTTTGTTATGTCTCAAGTCAATGAATTGGCTGAGAATGCCTTGCCTTCTTCTTTCGATCCCAAGAGTGTGCTCGAAAGAAATCGTGAAAATGGTTCAAAGATAGAGTTTTTCCCGCATTCCGTTAATCCAAAGGAAGCTGCAGACTACTGGTTAGCCACATGTTGTTTGGAGAAACCTCCACCTGAAGTGCGGTTCCCAACAAGACCACCCACTAGAGGAGCAGTTAATGGGACGAGAAAAAGTACTTATCCCTTTCTTGACACCATCCACAGCTTCTGTTGAGTGCTAGAGCAGGTGGAGTTTCGCATTCCACGGCAAGGAGAGAGCGAGGATGCTCCTCCTCGTGGTTACTTTACATGTTACGAGGCACATCTTTTGTATTTTTCGTTTGTGGTTTCCTATTTCAGAAAGCATAATTTAGACTTTGAATCGTTGTCGATAAGCCATATTTCACCCTGTGGCCTGCAGCATCTCATCGGAATATTGGTCTTGAGATTCGAGCGTGGGATGACTCTTTGTGCTGACTATCTCGAAACTTTTTTGTTTTCACAAAATGCAGAAGAACAGCTTCAATATTGCTTCAAGTCATGAAAAGATATGGCGATAATCAAGGGGTTTACTTCTAACGCACACAATTGGCATGACTACTACTTTTTCAGCTGCATAGACAGTGCCTCTATTTCGGAAGAGTGCATCTCTATTTTAAGAGCGTAAGGATTAGAAAGGATATCGTTTTCGGATGCTTCGTTGGTTAAAACTTTTGGTCGTATCTAACCTTGTATTTGTTATTTTTGTTTTGCAGTTTTTGATCCTATCCCTCCACATCCTGGAGACTTGTCCATCGTCAGAGACATTCTTTGCGGCAGTTCGTTCATTTGGGGCTATTTCTCTCCGAAACGAGTTTGTGTAGCAGTTGCATATCATCATTCTCGAGCTCAGCCTTGCCTAATAGCCAAAGAGGACATGGAGCAGACCACGGAAGAGTTTGTTCCTTACGAGGTTCTCCCGGTGAGAGAAAGGGAGAGGTCTCCCAAGAACAAACACATCATTTTCGAAGAGGAGGACTTGGCCATTGCTCGGTGGAGCCGTCGGTGGATGAGTGGTTTCAGAACTGTTTCCCCAACCAAGCCAGCGGGAGTGGTACCTGCCAGACCCCACTGCCGATGTTTGAAAATGACCTCACACGCATCCTTGGCCTCAATCAGGGGTCCCTATGATCAGCCCCCGAGTGATAACGAGCCTGCCGGATCAGAGATATTTGCGGAAGCTTCAAGAATGTGCATGGGAGTTAGTTCCATGATTGATCAGTTTTATTGCCGAGAGCGAGGCGGTTGTTTTTCATTACATTCTCGTTTCGTAGCTCTTGTTTTTATGGATAAAGCGTCAATGAGAGAGAGATGGTTGAGTTCTCGTGGTCTTACCCTTAGGCGAGAAGGCTGAGATGGCTCGTGGTCTCTCCCTTAGGATGAGACGGTCCGATGTCTGCGGTCTCCCCATTAGTGCGAGACGGAAGAGGGGTCCATGGTCTCGCCATTAGGGTGAGACGGACCAAGTGGCGTTTGGTTTCGCCGTGTGGGTGAGATGGATGGAGTGGCTCGGTCTCGTCCTTAGGATGAGACAGATGGTTGGGACGTTGTCTCGTTTTGTCGTATGTTTGTAGTGTGTTTGTTGCGGGAATCTTTCGTGAAGACTTGTACAAGGTTATTTTCTTTACGTTTTTTTCTTGTTTTCTCAAATGAGAATAGTTCTTTGGGAGTTTTACCTGTTGATTTTTGCGGTCTCGCCATTAGTGCGAGACGGAAGAGGGGTGCATGATCTCGCCATTAGGGTGAGACGGACCAAGTGCCGTTTGGTTTCGCCGTGTGGGTGAGATGGATGGAGTGGATCGGTCTCGTCCTTAGGATGAGACAAATGGTTGGGACGTTGTCTCGTTTTGTCGTATGTTTGTAGTGTGTTTGTTGCGAGAATCTTTCGTGAGGACTTGTACAAGGTTATTGTCTTTACGTTTTTTTCTTGTTTTCTCAAATGAGAATAATTCTTTGGGAGTTTTACCTGTTGATTTCGCCGTGACTGATTTTGACCTCAAAATGAAGCAATTCTCCAAAACAAACATATTCGTTTAAACCGATTGCATTGGGAAACTATTTGGATTCATGGAGATTTTTGAGAGAATCCATACTTAAATTGTCAGGGTATTCAAAAAGATATGGTTATTCGTTTCCTTTTCTGCTCCACATTTATCTTAGTGTATATATCACATTTTATTCCTTGAATATTGATTTCTTCTAACTAGTGGGCAACCTAAAATAATTTGCCAAAATAAATATTTCAACTTAGGAAAGCATTTAATTTTCTAAGAATGAGCTTGCAGAGCTGTTGTGTCCAGGCCAAAAACTGTGGCTTGATATATTTTTATCTGAATTTTGATGTTCCATTTCATATCCAGACTTAACGTTGTACCTTTCGGACTGTAAAATGCCATCATCATAGACTTGCGATGCATATCTAAATGTTCAGATTTCAGACGTCCTAATGATTTTGGAATTTAGTCGAATTATGCAATTTTTATTCTAAGGTTGGACGAACATTATGAAGTTTGATGAATCGTACAACCCATATTAATTTCCCCCAAACTTTAATAAGAACCTGAAATGATGACACAGTTACACTTTTACAGCATGATAGGAATAGTTACTGATATAAATAAATGTAACTTGTCACCCACTGATAATAAAAAACAGCTAGAAATCGCTAATTTATCCAACTTTACAAAGTAATTAATTTTATATGAATTATTATTGAATCAATTTGATTCCAACTTTTAGTAGTGGAAGAAAGTTTCCAATGCTAAAATTATCTTTACTCTGCACTAAATCCAATTAAACGTTCTACATCGAAAAATTAAGTGACTGTATTTTGATTCCTACTTTTCTATTTGTCTGAGATACGGTCCTTTCTAATTTACATTTTTATCTAACCAACGTTTGTGGTCGGCGGATTTCAGTACAATTGTAACGGCCCGCTCCCCCAAAGTTCGGACCGGAGTCCAGAGAGGACATTATGGATACATGTATATTCATTTTAGATAACCCGACGTATCATATTACTGTCATGAGGATCCAGAACGCAATGTCTTATGTGAAATACTGACTCATTCATATTCATATACTTCTACTTACAGTCCTGCAACAAGGGAAAATGGAAAGAGAAAACATGAATAAATATGTTAATCAGTGAAGTGTATCTAGACTGTTCTCCCCACATGAAACTCTATACTACTTGATACATGAAAAAGGAATGACTAGCCAGTAACAATCAAACATATGTAACTACATTATCATAACATCAACCGATATACTAACAACCTAACATAAAAATATGCAAGAACTCAGTCATTTTATAAATGGACTCGACTCGACTAGAAGCAATCTAGATGTAAGGACCTACGGTTTGCTCACGGACATCTCTCCTCGTGTAGTCCTATCCCGCGAGATCTTACGTTATCCACTATCTCTAGGCTTCTTAGGTGACTATCCGCATTGCAGCATGTTGGCCCCTTCCAGCATGTTGACTACGCTTCCTTGGAGGTTCTTCCTCGGACAATTGCTGCTCGCACCCCAGCTTGGTTCCTGGCCACATCCCCGTCCCTTCCTGGGTGGTGTCACCTCAGCCTCGGACAAGAGGTGGAATGTCCCATGACCTTGCATAAGGAGCCTTTTGTCAACCATCCTCTGAAAATGGGGCATCAACAGCTTGCACCTCCATCGTCGACTAACCCGGGTACACCAACGGAAATTCAATGAACTTTTCTTTTGGTTCTTGGTAAGTAGGCTGCACCAAGTTTCCATCCTCATCATGGTGAGTTCTACGGGCATATGCAAAGGTACCCTTCGGTAAGTAGTGCATATGCGGTATCCTCCACTCGTAATGATCTGGCGAAGACATCCTGAAAGTAAACATCCGATCAGAACCATAATAGAAGTATAGATATTGTTGGTGGTATTGAAAACATTCCACAACGGTTGATGGGCAGCATAAACTTTCATAAACATTTTTTTCCAAAACTGAAATAGGTTTTAAAAATGGCGGAAGTCTTGACCCCTTAGGATAATACTAAGGGATCTTAACCTAGGCTCAAATACCAATTGTAACGGCCCGTTCCCGCGAGGTCTAGACCAGGGTTTGGAGCGGACGATAAGGATACATGTCTACAAATTTTACACAACTAGATATGTTCCGTTACTGGTCCCGAGGATCCCAGACGCACTGCCTTGTGTGAAATATCAACCCTACCATATCCATATACTTCTACTTACAGTTTTGCAACAAGGGGAAATGGAAAAGAAAGGTATAAGTAAATGGTTTACTCATTGAAGTAGTTCTAGACCAGTATCCCCGCATGAAACTATATACTACTTGATGTGGGAAAGTGGACTGACTAGTCACTAACAATCAAACATATGCAACTACATTATCATAACATCAACACATATACTAACAACCTAGCATCAAATGTTGCAAGAACTTAGTTATTGCTACAAATGGACTCGACTCGACTCAAAGCAACCTATATGTAAGGACCTACGACTCGACTCAAAGCAACATATATGTAAGAACCTACGACTTGTTCACAGAAGTCTCTCCTCGTGTCAGCCTATCCTGCAATATCTTACGCTTTCCACAGTCTCGAGGATTCCAAGGTGACTATCTGCATTGCAGAATTTTGGCCCCTTCGGGCACTGTCTGCCATATGCTCATGTGATATAGCCTATTTATTACCAGTTTTACGCAATATTCTAGGCTCTATTTAGAGTCTATTATGAGATATATGAGATACTTAGAGCTTTTGGAGCATTTAGAAGAGAAGAATACATAGCTGATCATCTAGGGAGTCGACGAGCCCATCGATCGATGGATCAATCTTGGCGACGACCGATCATCTAACCTCGAGAGCGATCAATGCAGCACACTTGCCATCGATCGATGATCAATGCCCAAGTCAGAAAGACCAAAATACCCTGTACGAGTTTTGACCTAGAAATAAGGTTTTATATTTATGTCTTAAGAGGAGACAATACATGATAGACAGAGTTTTACAGAGCATATTTTAGATTATTTTGTATTAGGAGAGAAATGAGAGACTCCTTCAGAGTCCTCCTGGAACTCCTTTGGTTTTTATATTTTATATCATATCTATTCTATTCATCTATGATTTTTGTGACAAAGATCATGCTTGAGTACTTACTAATTAGATTTAGGGTTGAATGATAGCATCTATGGATTAGCCCAAAAATAGGATTGTTAGGTTAAGTTAATATCCATCAATTGAGTTGTGCTTAAGGCTTGCATTCTAGAGTAGCTAACTAGGATCTCGATGATAGGACATGGACAACTACGAGAGTAGGTTCTATGCCAGAACAAATTATGTTGAATTAGGCTGTTAGATACATGCGAGAGCTGGTCTAATAAGTCTAGTGGACTTATCAAATCTCGTTCATACTTCCTTCTTATTTCACCATTAATCGACATCAGGCCTTAGCCGTCGATCTATGGTCATTCCTTTTGCTCGCATATGAGAGTTGGAGTTAAAAGGATCAGAATAGTTAACATTTAAGTTCTAGAATATTTACATTTTTGTGCCTCCTATCCATTATAATTCATAAAGCTTCAAACCTTAGATCTAGCATATTTATATTTATATTTACATCTAGAATAGTTCTATATTTGTATTAGTAGCATTTATTTCCATATTTCATCCTACTTCTTGACAAGGAATATTTCCTTAATATTTCCATATTGCATCCTAATACATATATTCACCTAGCTTAGTCTTTAGAAATAAGAAATCTATTGTATGTCTTTGCTCTCGGTGGATTCGATCCCTAAGTACTACACTTGATCTCTTTTGACAAGAGTATTATAGAGTGTGTTAAGATTAGGGTTAATTTGATAGTAGATTTTTTAGGATATTCATTACCCTGCCAGAACAAAATACACACTACGTAAAATTTGGCGCCGCTGCCGGGGAGCATAGATCGCCATTAGATTTAATTTCTAGGATTTAGTCTAGGTTTGTTACTTATTTTCAAGTTACTAATAATTTTTTTTTTCTTTGTTTTCAGGTACATGCAAAGAAGCACCAGAAGCAACAAAGGACAAGAATTGATAGCACTCTCTGGTACCGCGTCGACCGACACTAGTACCGCGTCGACTGACACTAGTACCGCGTCGATCGACACTTCTTCATGGACCGTATCAACCATCATCTGAACTCTACCGTCGACCGACACCGATCACTCCGCATCGATCGACACCGGTCCACATACATTGATAAACGCCAACATCACTTCATCGACCGATGCTATCCGCTTGGCACCAATCGACGACATCCTACCCACATCGATTGATAGACACAGACGAGTTCAGATGGTTGCTACCTTGATACTGATTAGGGATGAGAACGGAGTCCTGCGTGACCCTAACCGTCACCTGTGTAATACAGCATGTTAAAGAATCAAGGAGGCTGGACAGAAGCACCATGTCAACGCATTGATTGATGATGATTTTTTGCAAAAGGTTAAGAGAGAAAAGCTCCAAGAAGGAGATTTTCGTGTGGAAAGTTCTATGTCATTCGGCAGTTCGCATTGGTGTCGATCAACACCCGCCAATGACCATCAATCGACAACAGCTCCTGCAGCATCAGTAGCTTCATGTGAATCGACCAACATTGGTCGATATAGGCACGAGACAGTCGACCGACAGAGAAATAGAAGCATCAATCGACACACTCCATTCAGCGTCGATCGACAGATGAGGAAACCGGTTCGACTACCAAGGATCAATGCCAATTTGATTGTGCGTCCGACCACAACAGCTTCAACACAGAATATTGACACATTTGAGGCCATGGATCTTGATAGAGAAGATGAAGGCCATTCCAAGAGGAAGCAAAAGATCCCCAAACATCAATGCAGAGAAGCCAATGAAAAAGAGATGGATAGCTTTGTTAAAAGAGTCTCCAAAATTCATTTAGACATCCCTTTTGACGAAGCTTACTATACACACAGGTTGTGAATGTTTTTCAGGGAATCAAGGGAGACATAAGAAGATATAGAGATCATATTCAATCACCTTAGGGAAAGGATGAACCAGAGGACTTGCATGAAGAAGAAAAGTATTCCTGGAAAGTTTGCGGTGCCATGTTTGATCAAAGGCAACGACGAATCCCCATTGCCCTCTGTGATACTAGTTCATCAGTGAGCATCATCCCAAAAACTATGGCAGAAGAGCTTAACCTGAAAGTGGAACCCTCCAACGATTTTTTCACATTTGTAGACTGCACAAAAGTGAACTCAGGAGGGATAGTAAAAGATGTTCCAGTGCAAATCAACAACACCTTGGTCCCAGTAGAC
This sequence comes from Sinapis alba, assembly GCA_012274485.2. NCBI lineage: Eukaryota > Viridiplantae > Streptophyta > Magnoliopsida > Brassicales > Brassicaceae > Sinapis > Sinapis alba. Next base: position 517,428 of record MU105591.1, read on the forward strand.
TTCTATGTGATGGACATCCAGGTTGATTGGAATTCCTCACTACTACTTGGGAGAGCATTTATGGCTACAGTGGGAGCCATCTGCGGTATGAAGCAAAACAGGTGGTATCTATCCCTAATTGATCAAAACTTTTTCTATGAACCTGTTAAGAATAAGAACAACGCTACCTTCATTGAGTTGTCTAATGATGCAGAACTTGTGGCCACATGCTTATGCAATTATAAGTTCAACGAGGAGTCTGAGGATGAAACATCATAGACACCCAACCCACAGGATTGATCAACGCGTTTGCTGCTCAGCAATCGGTCGACACCAACCCTTTGTTATCGATCGACGACCAAAAACGAGCAACACCTGCCATGCAGATGGAAATTACACCTCAGCCTACCTCGAGCACGACGAAGATTACAAAGAGGAGGAGCACATTGAGTACCGTGGTACCGCATTGGAAGAGGCTGGTGTTTTCCAAATTTCCATCAATTTGGGATATCGACATCGATCGACGGCAACCCTACGCCATCGATCGATACTGACCAAGAAGATGAGTCTGAACTTGCCAACGAAGACAAAGATCCGTTCGGGCAACAACTTGGTACTCAAGCATCGATCGATGGTTACCATACACCATCGATCGACGGTTACCATACACCATCGATCAACGGTTACCATACACCATCGATCGACGGAGAGCTGATTGAATATCATGATCTTGTATCAGACAACGCCAGTTGAGCGAAAGTGGAGAGACGCGCATCGCTCGACGCACCCCATTCAGCGTCGATCGACATAGAGAAGCAGAAGAGCGTACATTTTGTCACATTGCTCGTCGCCCTGCTTCTATTTTCCTAGATGTGATCCAAGCGGGTTCAAGTGTTTGAAGAGCATATCTTCCAAAACAAAGCATGTTCGTAATATTCCCTACACACTTCACATCTCAGATTGATCACCAGTAGACAGCACGCATCGATCGACGGTACCATTCCGAAGTTCCACAAACTTTGTACGTCAACTGCCTACTATCCGGAGAATTCAGCATTGATCTACAGGACACACCCAGCATCGATCGACGGCTGTATTGACCATGGAACGAGGGCTTATGATGCTAAAGCCAGAAGAATTTTCCATTGGGAAAAGAAATATGAGTATGGCATCTACAGAGATGAGAATGGTAATGCACGAGCTACAGACGGAAGAGTAGTGAATGTGCAAGCTGAAGACAACAAAGCAATTCTAGAGAGAGCTACTATGTTTGAGCAGAATTACATATGTCTACCGGAACATGCAGCAAAGATCAGTATGCCTATGGAAGATCAAAGGACATACAGCAGAACAGAGGTTGATGATATTGTGTATGAGGTCTACAAACCTCAAGAGATGTCACTGGATGAATTCTACACAAGGCTTGATGATGTCTATTATCCTATAGACAGATGCCTTACCAGTCTGACTACACGCATGGATGAGATGAAGCAAGATCTGGATAATATACAAAGACAACATGCGATTAGGCCAGACGAATGGGCATCGATCGACGGTACCCTACGACCATCGATCAACACTGAAGTCAACCGGCAGAAGACAGCAGCAGAAATGCAACTGGAAGATAGGTTTGATGAGATTGCTTTTTCTCAGAGCCTAATGAAGAAAGATATTTCTCAACAACTGGAAGATATATCAGAAACTACAGCTGCAAGACTTAAAATGCTACAACACAATATTGAGAACCTACAAAGAAGAATGCATTCAATGGAGGTTGCTAGAGAGGTTACAAAGAATGAGAAAACCAGAACTGATGAAGCAATGAGGAGCTTCATTGGTACATGGTTTCAGAAGAGCAGAGAAGATGTAAACACTTGTTTTCCAAGTGTTTATCCACCTCCATACTAGTCAGAAAGTTCAAACGTCGAGCTTAAGACTATAACCAAGCGCTGAGTGGAAGGCAACCCACTGTTTAGTAAGTTTTAATTATTTTCTTGATTACATTAGTCTAATTTTGGATTTTATTATATTATTACAGGGTTTTTTAAAAAAAGAACATGAATCTGCATAGAGCATCGATCGATACTTGATCATTGTCGATCGACGGAGTATCCCGCGCATCGATCGATCACCACTTAACTGTGTCGATCGACGGTCAACATCAACAAGCAGGTATACCATTTTCCTTTATCAAATTGTGTCCTTATGATTTATTTTCCTCACCAATCTTGGACTGAATAACACTTGTGATAGTGTTGTTTAAGTCTGGGAGAGGTTTTACTAATATTGTTTTCTATTTTTGAATTTTATACTTATAAAAAAAAAGAGCAGGAACTTACAGGTCATACATCGATCGATACCACAAAGTCATCATCAGTCGATAATGGATCGCGACCATCGATCAATATATCATTCCTCACATCGATCAAAACTCATTACAGAGTCTGGTATCGAGTTTCTTACTTAACTATTACTTATGATTTAATTTTTTTTCTAACCAAACTGGGACTGATTACACTGGGGACAGAGTAATTTTAGTCTGGGGGAGGTTCGCTAACGCTATTTGATTTGTTTTGATTTTTATTTGCTATATAAATATAAGTTCTTCAAAAAGTTTTATTGAATCAAAAAGGGATTATGATCAAAAATTTATTATTGACTAACCACACTTTAGCATCATTTTTAGAAGGTTATTCGCAGAGATTACTAGAAATACTAAAGTGGATCATCCTTCCACTATATCACACTTGCTTAGAAAGTTTGAAGGAACCAAAGCAAATTTCCAACACTAATCCTGACATTATCAGGTTGCTTTGAGGTTTGTTATACACCGGATCGGGTTCCTTCTGCAAGCCTGTAGGTACAAGTCATTGGACCTTTGGTTCCCTTCTCTCTCTCTCTTCAACATCTACTTAAAAGTCTAAAAGATTGAGATGATTTCCCATGATGCAGAGGGGTAGGTACATTACCTACGACTCCATTTTCTAATTCAAAGGAATGATCACACATTGCTGGAAGTGAGGGGTAGCTAATTTACCTATGACTCCATTACTCGCCTACAACTTTGACCAACAAGAAAAAAAAAAAAAATAAGAAGAGATCTAAAAATATTTAGAGAAGAGACAAAAATAGGGAAGAAAGGGATCAAAGAAGACTTTGTACCTAGTTGTTCAGGTACTTGCAGAGGTAAGAATCCATGTGTCATTTGATCGATACTCCCAAGGTAAAGCATTCACTTTTATTTTATGCAAAGAAATGAGATCAGTAGAGGGGCGAGTCAAGCTAGTATTTGCTAAGTTGTTTGTAGAATGGACTTGGTTGCTATACTAGGATAGGGTATATAAATATCTCGGTGATTGACTTGATAGGATGTGGTTGCAATAAAGTAGGGTGATAGTTATACTTAGATATTATGTGAGTCCCCACTTTTAGAAACCTCTTTCACAGACTTGTTTGCTTGAGGACAAGCAAAAGGTTAAGTCTGGGAGAGTTGATATAGCCTATTTATTACCAGTTTTAGGCCATATTCTAGGTTCTATTTAGAGTCTATTATGTGTGTCTAAGCTATGTTTTAGTATATTTACAGGTCCATGAACGTTTTGGAGATATATAAGATACTTGGAGCTTTTGGAGCATTTAGAAGAGAAGAATCCGTAGCTGATCATCACACTTGGCGTCGACCGATGATCTAAGCTAGAGAGCGATCGATGCAGCACACTTGCCATCAATCGATGATCAAAGCCCAAGTCAGAAAGACGAAAATACCCTAGACGAGTTTTGACCTAGAATTAGGGTTTTATATTTATGTGTTGAGAGGAGACACTACATGATAGACAGAGTTTTACAGAGCATATTTTAGATTAATTTTGTATTAAGAGAGAAATGAGAGACTCCTTCAGAGTCCCTGGACTCCTTTTGTTTTTATATTTTATATCATATATATTCTATTCATCTATGATTTATGTGACAAAGATCATGCTTGAGTAGTTACTAATTAGATTTAGGGTTGAATGATAGCATCTATAGATTGGCCCAAAAATAAGATTGTTAGGTTAAGTTAATATCCATCTATTGAGTTGTGCTTAAGGCTTGCATTCTAGAGTAGCTAACTAGGATTTCGATGATAGGTCATGGACAACTACGAGAGTAGGTTCTTTGCCAGAATAGATTTTGTTGAATTAGGATGTTAGATACATGCGAGAGTGGGTCTAATAAGTCTGGTGGACTTAACAAATCTCGTCCATACTTCCTTCTCATTTCACTATCGATCGACATCAGGCCTTAGCCGTCGATCGATGGTCATTTCTTTTGCTCGCATACGAGAGTTGGAGTTAAAAAGATCAGAATAGTTAACATTTGAGTTCTAGAATATTTACATTTTTGTGCCTATTATCCATTATAACTCATAAAGCTTGAAACCCTAGATCTAGCATATTTACATTTATATTTACATCTAGAATATTTCCAGATTTGTTTTAGTAGCATATTTCCATACTGCATCCTACTTCTTGAAGAATCTTAGTCCAAGATGCTAGAAATACATATATTCACCTAGCTTAGTTTTTAGAAATAAGAAATCTAAAACAAATATGCTACTAAAACAAATCTATTGTGTGCAGTAGGATGCAGTATGGTGAATATATGTATTAGCTAGGTTTTAGATTTGTTATTAGTACATATATTCACCAGAGAGCAAAGGCACACAATAGATTTCTTATTTCTAAAAACTAAGCTAGGTGAATATATGTATTAGTAGTGTGCCTTTGCTCTCTGTGGACTCGATCCCTAAGTACTACACCTAATCTCTTTTGACAAGAGTATTATAGAGTGTGTTAAGATTCGGTTTAATTTGACAGTAGATTGTTTAGGATATTCATTACCCTGCTAGAACAAAATACACACCATGTCATCATGAAAGCCATATATGCCATTACTCGGCATGACTTGATCTTACAGCGCGTTATACGGGTACCTCCTTATAGGCTACTGTCCCGCGGATATCTCATCATTAGACGCATTATGATACAATTGTAAACTTTTCACTCATCATTAATTTCAACTCATTCATTTACGTATGATACAATTGTAAACTTCCATTTTGATGTTCTCCTGGTCGAAACAAATGATACCATCACTGCCAAGTGTAGATAGTCAGATGAAAAACATAGGAATAAGTTTGATCAAGAGGAAGAACCAAAATAAGAAGGTGACTTACTATTCCAGAAGGTCAAATGACTCGTGCAAGATCAAAGAAGCTCAAGGAAGCTGTTAGTGGAATACTTAAGAAAGTTTTGGAAAAAGAAGAAAGCCATGGTCAAGGTGTGATCCTCTATACCTCGACCACAATTCAAGTTCATCCAAGTTCAACCTGATCAACAATTAGGCAAGTAACTTTGTGTGTGCTCTTTTCAACGTCTTTGATTTTGTTCCACTGGTTTTTCCAAAGATAGATTTTTAATGAGGCCACAAGTTACTTCTACTATCACCTAATTGTAGATCCATGGTCAAAATAAAGAAGCTTATGTTATGTTTTATTTATCCAAGTCTAGTTATGTTTATGTGATTTTTAAACTTCAGTTTGTTGTTCAGCTATGGGAGCATTTGTCCTAAATGTTTTGTGTGTGTTTCCAAGAAGTTGTGCATGTACAAAAAAAAAATTATGTTCTGCTCGAATTCAGTTAGAAACAATATAGTCTTTTTATCAAAAACTCTTTATAAGCTTCGATCAAACAATGATTTTTTTTCTGTGGTGTGTCATATCCATTGAAAACCAATCTAGAAGTATCAAGATATCTATCCATACCTCTTGTGTACCACTTTGATCCATAGGCCTTATATGCTTGAGTCTTCTGATTCGTATATCAGGGATTATCCATTACATCTAGAGAGAATTCCTTGAGAGGTTTACATCACATTTGTAACTTCATCTAATAACTTAAACATGTAGTTTTCTATCAACTTAACATTCATTACACAATCATCATAAGCATCATAACATTCGATCACACAAGCAGTATCATAAACAATCATTCATATCAATACAAGATAGTCATATCAAGATGTCTTTCGAGAAGACAATCCCAAATTCTTACCAGCAACTCGTGGAACTAAGCATCAAATAGAATTTGTCCTTGGTGCAACACTTCAAAACCGACCAGCCTATAGAACCAATCCGGTTGAGACCAAATAATTGCAAAGGTAGGTTGAGGAACTCATGGAGAAGGGCCATATCAGGGAAAGCATGAGTCAATGTGTTGTTCCAGTATTGCTCATGTGTAAGAAAGATGGAAGTTTGAGCATGTGTGTTGATTGTAGAGCAATCAACAATAACACTGTAAATTATCGACATCATATTCCTAGATTAGATGATATGCTTGATGAATTGCATTGTTCTAGGATATTCTCTAAGATTGATCTTAAAAGTGGATATCACCAAATTAGGATGAAAGAAGGTGATGAATGGAAAACTACATTTAAAACTAAGTATGGTCTCTATGAATGGTTAGTTATGTCATTTGGTATAACAAATGCACCTAATACTTTTATGCGCCTGGTGAATCATGTTATTAGAAATTTTATAGGAGCATTTGTTGTGGTTTACTTTGATGATATTTTAGTTTACAGCAAGTGTACTGAAGAACATCTTGAACATCTTATATATGTCCTAAATGTGCTGAGAAAAGAATAACTCTATGCTAATATGAAGAAGTGTATTTTCTGTACAGAAAACCTTGTGTTTTTAGGATTAGTTGTGAGTGCAGATGGTGTTAAAATGGATGACGAGAAGGTTAGAGCTATCAGAGAATGGCCAATTACAACAATTGTGGGTAAAATAAGAAGTTTCCATGGGCTTGTTGGATTCTATTCGCGTTTTTAAGAGACTTAGCACCATAGCAGCTCCACAAACTGAAGTAATCAAGAAGGACGTTGGATTCAAATGGAAAGAAGCACATGAGACTGCATTTCAAAACCTAAAAGAGAAGCTTAATGATTCACCTCTTTTGATACTTCATGATTTTTCTAAAACTTTTGAAATCGAATGTGATGCATATGGTATTGGTATTGGTGCTGTTTTTGATGCAGGAAAAGAAACCCATTGCTTACTTTAGTGCGAAGCTGGGAGGAGCAACCTTGAACTATGCCACCTATGACAAGGAACTGTATGCTTTGGTCCAAGCTTTGCAAACATGGCAGCATCATCTTTGGCGAAAGGAGTTTGTTATACATATTGATCATGAATCTCTCAAGTACTTAAAAGAGAAAAGCAAACTCAACAAAAGGCATGCAAGGTGGGTAGAATTCATAAGTACAAACAAGGTAAAAAAAATACAGTTGATGATGCACTATCTCGAAGGTATGATCTCTTAAGTAGTCTTGATACTAAAATGCTAGGATTTGAACAACTTAAAGAAATGTATGAAACTGACTTAGAATTTCAGGAAGCTTTCAAATCTTGTGAGAAATTTTCTTTTGGTCATTACTTTAGGCATGATGGATTTATATTATATGATAATCGTTTGTGTGTGCTTAAATGTTCTATGTGAGAATTGTTTGTTAAAAGAAGCTCATGGAGGAAGCTTGATGCGGCATTTTGGAATTGACAAGACTCTTAAGGTTTTGCAGGATCATTTCTACTAGCCACACATAAAGAGAGACGTTGAAAGGGTCTGTGGAAGGTGTGTTATATGCAAACAAGCTAAGTCAAAAGTTCATCCTCACGGTTTGTACACTTCTTTACCCATCCCTACTCATCCATGGAATGATATCTCTATGGAATTCATTGCCGGACTGCCTATGACCATAACATGAAAGGATTCTATCTTTGTGGTTGTAGATAGATTTTCTAAAATGGTTCATTGTATAGCATGTCACAAAACTGCTGATGCATTACATGTAGCAAATATGTTATTTAAGGAACTAGTTCGTTTGCATGGAATTCCTAGGACAATAGTTTCAAATAGAAATACTAAGTTTTTAGTCATTTCTGGAAAATTATATGGTCCACACTTGGAACTAAGTTGTTGTTCTCAACTATATGTCATCCACAAATTGATGGTCAAACTGAGTTAGACAATAGAAATTTAGGAACTCTCTTGCATGCATTCATTAAAAAAAAACTTGAAATCTTGAGAAGATTGTTTACCAAATGTTGAATTTGCATATAACCATGTTGTGCATACTGCTTCTAAGTTTTCACCATTTGAAAGTATTTATGGATTCAATCATATCTCACCTTTGGATATAATATCTTTACCTTTGATTGAAAGAGTAAGTGTTGATGGGAAAAAGAAAGCAGAAATGGTGAAAAAAATTCATGCTGAAGCTAGGCGAAATTTAAAGGAGAAAATCAAGCAATATGCCAAACAAGCCAACAAAGGAACGCGTGAGATGATCTATGAAGATTGTGACCATGTATAAGTTCATTTGAGGAAGGATAGGTTTCCAAATTAAAGGAAATCAAAGCTGATTTCCTAGAATTGATGGTACGTTCAAGATCACACACAAAATCAGCAACAATGCCTACATGCACAATTTGCAAGGTAAATATAATGTAAGTAATAGTTTCAATGTTACTGATTTAGCATCTTTTCTTGCAGATGATTCAGGTTTGAGAACAAATTCTTTTCAAGAGGGGCGGGATGATACGATCCTGATCAAAACATATGACAAAACCAGTGTGGTCAAGTCTAGATGGTCAGATGAAGAAAATGAGAATAAGTTTGATCAAGAGGAAGAATCTGAAGAAGAAAGTGTGTTAACCATTCCGGAATGTCCAATGACTCCAGAAAGATGAAAGAAGCTTAAGGAAGCTGTTAGTGGAACACTTAAGAAGGTTTAGGAACAAGAAGAAAGCCATGGTTAAGGTCTGATCCACCATGCCTCGGCCACAATTCAAGCCCATCCAAGTTCAAGCTGATCAACAATTAGGCAAGTAACTTTATGTGTGCTTTTTCCATGTCTTTGGTTTTGTCCCATTGGTTTTCCAAATATATGTTTTTAATGAGGCCACAAGTTACTTCTCCTATCACTTAATTGTTGATTCATGGTCAGAATAAATGAGCTTATGTTATGTTTTATTTATCTAAGTCGAGTTATGTTTTTATTTGAATATCAAAATTGAGTTTGTTGTTTATGCGTGGAAACATTTGTCTTAAATGCTTTGTGTGTGTTTTCAAGAAGCTGTGTATATACAGTCTTCTTCTCCCTTTTATGTTAGGGTCCAATTTAATCAAAAACCATTTAATATTTTTATCAAAAACCATTTAATATTTTTATCAAAAACTCTTTATAAGCTTATATCAAACAAGGATTATTCTTTTATGGTGTGTGATATCCATTGAAAATCAATCTAGGAGTATCAAGAGATCCATCCATACCTCTTGTGCCCACTTTGATTTATGGGTCTTGTATGCTTGAGTCTTCTGATTCGTATAGCAAGGATTATCCATTACATTCAAAGAGAATTTCTTGGGAGGTTTACATCATATTTGTAACTTCATCGAATAACATAAACATGTAGTTTTTTCTATCAACTTAGCATTCATTACACAATCATCATAAGCATCATAACAATTGATCACACAAGAAAAATCATAAACAATCATTCACATCAACACAAAGCAATCCATTAAGTCTTTTAAATAATATGAAGATTCTTATTCATCATAATCATACATCTATCAAATTAACTCTCATTATGATTTATCAACCTAAACACCAAAATGGATCTAAAAAACCCTAGTTCCAACATCCAGGAGTATACGTAACATGAGAGAGAATTGAGTTCGAATCACCTCACCTTAAACTAGATCTAGAGATATTGAAATCTGGAACAAGAGAACAACAGATCGAGCAACAACAAACATATCAATCAATGATCACAGACACCACTCACGGCTGCAGACTTGGATCAAGTGAGGAGAGAGAGAGATTGGCCGGGGAGAGATAGAGTCGCCGGTGAGGAGAGAGAGAGAGTCTCCGGGGAGAGAGATGTAGTTCATGTCAGCATTGTATCAGATCGGGATGAAAAATCCACGTTTGCATTTTGGGGAGCCTTTCATAAGGCGTTTGGGACAAAGGTTTAAATGAGTACATCTTATCACCCGCAAATAAATGGTCAGTTAGAGAGCACTATCCATACCTTAGAGGATATGCTCAGGGCTTGCATTTTGTATTGGGAAGCTAGGTGGGGTAAGTACTTACCTTTAGTAGAGTTTGCCTACAACAATAGCTATCATTCGAGCATTGAGATGGCACAATATGAGGCTCTTTATGGTAGACCTTGTTCTACACCACTTTGCTGGACAAAAGTGGGGGAGCCACATGTCATAGAACCAACAATGGTTCAAGAGATGGTAGAGCAGGTGGAGGTATTCAAGATTAGTCCACCGCTGGGAAGCCGCAACATAGCTATCACGCCTCCGCCACCACCGGTGATTTTCCGGTAAGTTGTATGTTGCTAGCGACAACTTTCCAGTCGACTCGCAGACTAACTGGTGACTCGTGACTCAGCTGAGTCGACTAAGCGAGTCTACTCTTAGACTAGTCAAACCAATTGGTTATGTTTAATTATGAATCGGTTAGATTAAATCAGTCAGTTATTAGAATTGATTTCAGTTAAGATTAAACTATGTGGTTAATAGGATATTGGTTTAAATTAACCAGTGGTCCAGTTGAAATCAAATTCGGTTAAGGAAAATTGGGTGGGTCAATTCGATTTTAGTCTAGTTAAGGGTTGACCGGCATGGATCATAGTTAACTAGGTTGATAAGTGACCAGGTGAGTTACTTTGACCATATCACCAGTTATCCATTTTTGGTTGTTCAAACCACATTTTGACTCAATTTTTTGCCCTAATTTCAGATTTGGAATTTGTTTGAGGAGATGGAGTTCATAGACACCACTTTTTTCACATTACTAAGATGAGGTCAATTGCTTTAAATCTTGTACTAGTGTAGAACTCTTTTTATGGTAGTTTAGTTTTGAAGCAAATTTTGTATGTTTGAATTGAGTCTTGCATGTTAGTTTAAATATTCTATGTAAATTAGAAGTAGGGGTCTAGAGGATTCAACTGTTTTTGGGATTGATTAATGTTAAATTATGATATATATATATATATATATATATATATAAAGTATGGATTATGTGGTGAGTATCAAGGTTTAGAGAAATATGAGCTAGCAACGCACATAGTACGAGGGCCCAAACATCTGAGCAAGCGACATATAGAGTGCGGGGGCCAAAGACGCCTGAGCTAGCACGCATAGTGGATGAATACAAGAGCCCAAAACGTATAAGTCAGGTACATATATTGTGTAGCGAGGGGTGCAAAGAGGTTTGCGTATCTACGAATAGTGGAGGAGTGTGAGGGTCCAAAGACGTTTGTACTAGCAACGCTTATTATAATATAATATATATGTACGAGGAGAATGCGGAGTATGGACTAGTTATGCACTATCAGCGTATTGATTATTTTGTGAGATATGTTAGGCATTTTATTTGTTTATATTAGAGCTAAACTCATATAGTGGGAGTTCTATTTACTTAGTCACTGATTTGCGTATATAACATATCATACTTCATGGAGGGACTCTGTGTTACTCATCCTCTTTTTTTCCTTTTTAGGTGAGATAAATGAACAAGAATTATTTATATTGGACTCGTACTTTTGGGCATTTCTACTTCTTTCTTTCTTTTTTAATGATTTTATCAAAATTTTCAGAATTTATTACATTTATTAAATTTATAGTGTTAGAGTAATTTTTGAGAATTAAATAAAGAAGAATTTTCAGGAAAAGAATTATTAGATTTTTATTATGAAATTGCGGGTGTTACAAAATAATTCACCTTTGATTTACTATGATTATCAACCAAAACACAAAAGTCTCTAGCAAACCCTACCGCTATCATAACTCAATTTGCAGTGAATCTCAAAATCCAAATCAAATCTTTTAATTATCATGTGTTTTAGAAAAAAAAATACTCATTTTGTTTCATAGTTTGAATGATATATATTTTTAAAAATTAAAATATTATTACTTAGAAATATATTTCTATAACTAATATATTGTTAACTAGATGATAAAATTATAATAGCTTAATTCAAAAGCAAGTTTTGGTGAAGAGTTAAATCCAAATATTGTTAAAACTGCATTTGAGTATATAATTACTTGTGGGAAACCATTTAATACAGCTAATCCACGAAGTAATACTGACATTGATAGACAACCATTGGTCAAGAATTTCATCATTTTGCCATCCTAATCCTTACCTTCTTAAGGAAAAAACAATTACAATATATTGCGAATTCCCAAATCAAAGGCCTCTCCCACTTGTGATGGCCTCACCACTACGACCGTCACATCCAACTCAAATCGTATCTTTAAAATATATCTTAAATAGTCAACCCACTATGACAGAAAACCCTAATCTGCATGCATATATATAAAAACTCTCTATATTCGTCGTCTTAAGGGTACTTACTTAACTAAACCTATCGACCGAAGCTTGGAGATGTAAGTAATGCTCATTTCATGTCAATAAAATTGATCTAGAACACTATTTATTTCTAAACCACTATGTTTTTTCTTCTGCAGATCATAATATATATACAACGAGATGAGGGTAAAACTTAAGCTTATTTTAGTTGTTATCGTGGTGGTGATGATCATTGTCTGCTCTTGTTCGGATGCGAGGACTACCATTCCACGAGAAAATAGTCAAGAAAACGTGAAAATATCCCGAGAGATGACAGTGAAAGAAGAACATGTAACTGAGAAAATAGAGTACCCCAGAAGCAGTGTCGAGAATCACCATTACATCCCAAGACAAGATTTTAACAACTACGGACCTGGAGGCGATAACAATGGAGGTGGCGGGGGATAACTAAATCAAATCGTTTAAAACTAAATCAATATATATATATATATATATAGATGTCAAAGAAATATATATTATATAACAAATAAAACATGGATGTATGTATATGTAAAATTATACTGTATGAGGACAGCACACTATGAATCCTCTTATGTTTAATAAGCCCTTTTAGCTATGATCCTTTCTTAGTGATTATTCAACTGTCTTTTCCCTATGTAAAATTAAGATATTATTTTGAAGAAAAACATATCTATGAATTTAAATTGCAACTGCCGATCAGAGTGGCGGAGGTACGAAATTATTTTTGAGGGTCAATTTTAAAATTAACATATGTTATTGGAGTTATTTAGGTAAAAGTTTTAATATATAACCAGTTTTCATAGAATTATATATATAAAAAAAAAAATTAAATCCACCTGGGTCAGTTGATCCACCTACCAATGCACTGGCTCTGCCACTGGCCGATCATCTCATCGTGAGAACATATACTAAGGTATATGAATTTTTAACTTAAAACAAATTAACGGTTAACTGATGTGATTCTATCAAATTCTTTTTTGAAATGATGGATTTTTGTCTATTGATCTCAATATATTTGGACAAATATTAAAGAGACACTTTTTGTTAGATTTGTGAAAGATTCAAAAATGGTAATACTAGTGAACACAAAATGATTTTTCTCGGATAGACTTTCACAGTCTTTATATTGCAATATATACACGTCTTATAATGTTATAAAATCATTGTACAACCTATATTAATTTCATTGTAACATCCCAAAACAGGGCCTACAAGTTTTTGAAAAGAAACGGGTCTGTTTACGGCCCATTTGTCAAAAACATAGGATTCTCTTCTTTTTTTATAAACAGAGATGCAATCCTTTTATGTTTCTTCATCAAAAACTTGAAGCGAAGCTCTGCAGAGAAGTTCTGGAAGGCGAAAGTTCTAGCCATCGAGTCTCTCTCTCCCCTTGCGCCGGCGTCTCTCTCTCTCTCCTATCCTCTCTCTCGCTCCCGTCTCTCTCTCTTCTCCGCGGCTCTCCCTCTCTCTCTCCTCACTGTCCACCTTCTCTCTCCACGCCGAGAAGCCGCGTGTAGTGGTGGTGACCGTGAGTGGTGGTGGTGACCAGATCTCGCCTCTCTTGTTCTCTTGTTCCAGATCTCTAGATCAAGATCCAAATCTCTAAGGTGAGGTGATTCGAACCCAAATTCATTCTCATGATCTCTATATTCTTTTATGTTGGAATTAGGATCTGGTTATACCCTGTTTGAATGTTAGATTGATATATCATAATAAGAATTAGGATGATAGATGAAAGGATCATGATGCATAAGAACTCTCACATTGTTTTAAAAGACTTAATGGACTGCCTTGTGTGATGTGATGAATGATGAGGAATATTTACTTGCTTGTGTGATTGATTGCTATGATTCAATGTGATGATTGAGATGAGATGCTAAGTGCTAGAAAGAATTCACGCCTAGGGTAATAGTGAAGAGTACAATTGGTATGATATGACAATTGGTATCCTTTGATGAATGTTATGTATTAATGTTGGCTGCAAATTGTATTGTGTGGGACACTAATAACGGGTGGCATCAAATGATTGAGTCTATATAGTATATGTATGAGTTAATGAGAATTACAATGTGAATGGATATATGAATGATAATGAGAATGAGAAGGAGAATGAGAATGAGAATGTGTATAGTCAATGAACATGTTTGTTTTCCTGCTTGAGACACCGATTATGGGTGGCATCTAGAGTTAGGGATCCGCAGGACAAGAGGTACCTGCAAGGGATGTGATGTTTCCTTATATGGAATAGTAGCCAAGAGGCACTCACGGTAGTGGTTATGGTGATGTTTCCTGCCGTGGGATAGTACCCAAGAGGCACCCACGGTAGTGGTTATGTGGTAAGTTCTTGCGGGATGACCTAACGAAAGGTACCCGTGGTGGTTAGTGGTGCCATAAGATATAGTCATGCCGAGTCGTGACATAAATGTGACTATTAAGACTGGGGTGGCAGACAGAGCCGGTGGGCCAACGAGCTGCAACTCGGATAGTCATTTAGGAAGTTGGGGGATGGTCATTCTAATGAGTGGCACTCCTGGGTCAGACCGACACGCAGAGGGTCACCGGAAGCGGACCATAGGTCCTTACGTCTAGGTTGCTTGGTGCCAGTTTGTTGTATATGTGGTGTATGTCGAGTCGGTCGAGTCCTTTGCATGGCGATGATTGAGTTCATTGTATCGAGTGCATATAAATGATGATGCTTGAGATGTTAATTTACATTGATTGATTGTGGTGGCTAGCCAGCCTTCTTTCCCGCATCGAGTAGTGTAGAGTATCATGCGGGGAGACTGGTCTTGAACCACTTCACTGAGTATCCAAATAATCACCCTCTCCCTTTCCATTTCCCTGTGCGCAAGACTGTAAGTAAAAGTATATGGATATTGGTGGGTTGATATTTCAAAGGAAATAGTGCGTCCGTCGACTCTTGGGACCAATATGTGGATACGTCGGGTGTCTAAAATGAGTAGACGCTTATTCATAACTTCCGCTCGACAACCCCGGTCGGACGCCGGAAGAGCGGGATGTTACAATTAATATCTCTTAGTACTATCCTAAGGGGTCGACATTTTCACCATTTAAAAAAAAATGATTTTTCTTGAAAAAAACTGTTTGAGAAAGTTTATAAGCTTTTAAAATTTATGAAATAATTCCAAAACCACCAACACTATATTTATACTTCTATTATGGTTCTGATCGGATCTTCTAATAGCAGGATGTCTTCATTTGATCATCATGAGTGGAGGTTGCCGCATATGCACTACGGTCTGAAAGGTTCCCGTGAATATTCTCGTAGAGCTACCTGCGATGAGAACGGCAACATAGTGATGCCCACGTACCCAGAGCCAGAAGGGAAGTTCAGGATATTCTCGTTGCAGTACCCGTGCGAGTCAACAGTGGGACGTATGGTGTTGATGCCTCATTTCCAGAAGAAGGCTGAGCAGAGACGATGCAAGTTCATGGGGCGTTCCAGATCTCGCCCGAGGATGGATTGGCGACAGCAAAGAAGGGGCGGGGACATTCGAGGAAGCTGCGGTCAGAGACCGGGTTAGGCCGAGAACGGTCCCCCGAAAGGGAACCCCCAAGGAAGCACGGACGTCCGCATAAGGCGCCTAGTGTGGGTGAGGAATCTCCGAGAGTGATTATCGAACCGAGCCAGTACGAGGTTGTGTTCCAGATGGAGCAGGGAGACCAATCAATCACAAAGTTCACTTAAGAGTTTCTGAGCAAGCCCAGGAGGTCTAAGCCAAAGAGGGCAGAAGTGTGGTGCAAGTGGTACAAGAAAGGGCTTCGTGGTGACATTCAGGCTAAGCTGGTCGGCGTCGTGGAGCCTCTTGAGTTTGCTCTGGTGATTCGGATGGCCGGTCTGGCGATATAAGCAGAAGAGAAGATTGCAGCCAAGCTGGTGGACATCTCTAGTTCGTAGGAAGATGATCCATCGGAAGATCCGCAGCCATAAGATGATGATCTTGAGCCTGCAGCTAGTGGTGCCCGTGCGGTTGGTCCCAGATCCGAGGCCGACCGTGCATCACCACGTCTTAGTGGCTATCTGAGACCTTAGAATCATTTCTTAGGAGTAGGACATGTGTTTTCGTTGATTCATTTATTATTTGATTATTGGTTATAGTATTTTTAATTTTCAAGGGTATTTTGTTATTGTACAGATACTCTGAGATTTTAAAACTATTGTAGTCCTACTCCATTTCATTTATTATATTCATTCATTGGTTTTAAAGATCCCGAGAAAAGTTTTGATCGCCTTGTGTGCCTCCCTTGATTGGTGTGTGATTGTGTGAATTCATTTCGGGTTTTGGATGTTATGTTTGAAGTTTAGAGGTTGGAATTCGGGGTGTATGTTGAGTCGGTTAAGTCCTTTGCATGACAATGACCGAGTTCATTGTATTCAGTGATGCTAGGTTGATAGAGAGTGCATATAAATGATGATGCTTGAGATGTTAAGTTGCACTGATTGATTGTAGTGGCTAGCCATCCTTCTTTCCCGCATCGAGTAGTGTAGAGTGTCATGCGGGGTGACTGGTCTAGAACCCCTTCGCTGAGTATCCCAGTACTCACTCCCTCCCTTTCCATTTCCATGTGCGAAGGACTGTAAGTAGAAGTATATGGATATGGGTGGGTTGGTATTTCAAAGGAAACAGTGTGTCCGTCAACTCTAGGGACCAGTATGTGGACACGTCGGGTAGTTTCCACAACCATAATACAAGTTTCAGTTCAGCTCAGTATAGTATAGGTAGGTAGGATTAGTGTAGGAAGCTGAGGTTAGCTTAATGTATTTTAGTCAGCTTAAGCCATCTAAGTGGCCAGCTCGACCAACTGAGTTGGTCAGGTTTGGTAGTGAGGTAGTTGGGATCAGTCCGGCCAGCACCGATGGGTCTGTTTTGGTGTTGGTCGGGTGGTTAAGTGGTTAGGATAAGGTGGCTCGGGTTAGAGTAGTAAGGTGAGGTTTTGTCTTAGCCGAGAGAGAGAGAGAGAGAGAATGGTCTAGTGGTCGACCCAACTAAGCGAGCAATCAGACAGTCTGGTGAGACAGTCCAGTGAGGCAGTTGGTCAATTTGTGGAAATAATTGAAAGGGTGCTTTTGGGTATTGTGATTTTCTTCTTTTTCTTATTTCTCTCTAATTGGCTAAGGTAAGTGCGATGATGTAAGGTTAGAACTGTGGGCTTATGACTGGCATAGTGATGGTCATGGCCTTGGGGTCAATTACAGAATATGTGTTTGATTGATTGAGTGTTGCACGATTGATACATAAGGCATTGAGGCTGAGTCTATTAGCTTTGTTTAGTGTATTCATGTAGACTACTTAAACCGGATAGATGCTTATATACCCTAAGTATGGTTGTATGCCTTGGCAAGGCTCAATTGCATGATGTACTAGGCGATTGGTTAAGGCAGCTGATGGATGTTGAGTTTCAGTTAGACCCAAGGCAACTTGCTTACCGATGTGGTAGAAGTATGTGTCAAAGTGTTCGGATAAGTTATGGACAACTGGTGGTACATTCAAGATTAGATCATCAATCACTCTAGTCGAGTCAAGGTTCACCTGGACAAGTTGGAGATAGACGATGGGGAAGAGTTGGAGCTTCTCGGTGATGTACTGGACGATCCAAGGGATGAGAAGCTAGACGAACCAGGCGATAAGGAGCTGGATGAACCGGATTTGACAGATGAACATGCAGCCGCTTGGATGAGAGATGGAGAGGAAAAAAGAGGAAAATGAACCTGAGAATTTTAGAATAGGAGATCAGTTTACTCAACCAAACATGCATGGAGAATAAACCAATCAAGAAGTTGCTGGATCAGGTTGAATTTTAAGATGGCCGAAACAAGGCCTTTGTGGACTAAAATGGGAGCACAACCAGAAACTAGATCCACTTGTCTTCTGGAATGAGCCAAAAACTTGATGAAGAACCAAAGCCCATCCGGAGTCTCTCTAGTACAAAACCAAGAACTATTAGGATTAGAATTAGACCACGTAAACAAACTCAACATAGGATCCTAATCCATTCTGGTTAATGATTAGGATTTTAATTAGCTTTAGGATCAACATGTTTTTGGCTTTAAAAAGCCTTGTACCAGCTTAATTTTAGATCATCAATCAATCTAAAAATATTAAGTGAAAAGCTATTGTATGCTTTCCTTTCTATGTTCAGCATAAGAACATTGACCATCACATAAGGTAGAGTAATATTATTTGATTCATCTCGGACACTTGGTAGGGTTATCTTGTCGAGAGTAGAAATGCATCCCGGAAGAAATCCATATCTGAGAGGAGAAGTCCATCATCCCTACATAGTGTTAGTAGCCTCTAGGACATCTATCAACCACCAAGTTCAAGTGATTCAGGCAGACAGCCATTTCAAGACCGTACCAAGTGGTATATGAGCCACTTGAAGGTTAGGGTATTGCGTTTGTCTACTCATTTTACTTCCACCAAACACCTCTTTTCTTTCTATCTCTTGTAAGTAAAGGGAGTCACTCTTGAAAACAAAGAAAAGAATATCAATATCCAAATTAAAAAAAAAAAATATTAAGAGAAATCATGCTAAGAAAATTAGTTGATCAGTTGGCGCCAAAATATTGTAATCGTTCTATCTAGTCACGTGTAGGTTATACCTTCAGACCTTAGGTGGTTGGGTTTTGATCTTCACTGAACTCGTGGGAATAGCAAGGAGACTTGGACAGCTGAAAAAACTGAGTGAGAGAGAGAGACTTTTCTCTAACTTGTTTGTTAATTGTTTCAAGAAATCATGGTAAGAAGAAATGAGGATGTTGATGAGGAGACATCATGCTTATTCCAAAACATAAACCAGCGCAGATTAATGCTTTAAGAGGTGAACTTTATAGGCATATTTTAGATATTTCTCATGGTGTTGTTCAATTGTGGGAACCGAAGTTCACACCGTCAATTTCCGTTAATTGGAGGAAAGTTAGGAAACCCTAACTTTCCATGAGGTCTCGGATTTCTGCTAAGCCAAACGTTCAAGCAAACAAAAAATCAAGACAGACAAAATAATAAATCAAGAAGTAGAAAGAGAGCAAAGAAGATCTTATTTCTGAATCTGCGGAGAGAGAATACAATAGGTAAGAGCCTTTGGCTATAAGAGATGCCAGCGAGTTTCCCTAGTTCTAGTAACCTACGACTAAAAACTCAGTTGAGTCGCAGCTCGATAAAAACATAAAGTTTCCTAAAATACTCTAAGTGCTAAGTTTGTTGAGAGTTTCTTGTGTATCTGCGTCTGGAGCCTTGACTCATCTTTATATATTCCTCCAAGGTCGGTAGCGTCTTTTCCATTATGGCCCAGTCCGAGTTTATCCTTTCGCATAAGTATTCCTTATTTTCTTGATTATCATGTTTATCTGCAAACTTGACATTTATCTTTTTCCATTTATCACTTTGAAAACTAAGTAAACCTTCATAATGGATGGGCTCCTTCTTGTCTAGAGTTTTAAGTTGGTCTTTGTCATGTTTGGACCCTCTTGGGCCGTTTTCTGACTTAGGCATTTTTTACGATTTCTTTCGGAGAAAATGGCTTTCGTATGATGCTAGTTCTCGTAGGATTAGTTTCCTAAGGAAATGATCAATCATCATATAATTATAACAACGATGTGTTAAGTTAACCAATGCCATTCCATACGACTGATTCTCCAATTTTTACGAAAGATGAATTTTACGGTTTTTATTGTAAAAATTTAACGGTAACTCCAATCGGGATGAAACAAGGATCCATTTCATCATATGACTTTGAGAGCTCATGCAACATACCCGCCTAGAGTGGGGTGACTTGTCGATCAACGTCCCCGCCCTAGGATGGGGTGACTTGTCGAGCAGCGTTCCCGCCCTAGGGCGGGATGGTTCAGACAGTGGAACGTCCCTGCCCTAGGGCGGGGTGGATTGGACCATGAAACATCTCCACCCTAGGGCAGGGTGGATTGGACCGTGGACCGTCCCTGCCTTAGGGCGGGGTGGATTTGACTGTGGAACGTCCCCGCACTAGGGTGGGATGGACTGGACCATGGAATGTCTCCGCCCTAGGGAGGGTGGATTGGACCATTGAATGTCCCCGCCCTAGGGTGGGGTTGATTGGACCGTGCAATGTCCTCGCGCTCGAGCGGGGTGGACTGGTTCATGGATTGTCACCTTATTCCTTATATCTTTACGAAATTGTCTTGTATGGTTGTTCCAAAAGAACTGGATGACAATGCCAAACGTTGAGTTTGACATTAACATTTTCTTGGTCCAACAATCCTGGGAACCGTTTGTTTAAAGGCTGGATGATCTTTTGTCGAGGTTCTTTTCTTCAAGTTCTTTCACAAAGTTTCTACCTGAAGTACATAAACTTTTACCGCGGTTGTCTTCAAGCGTTGATTCCGTCGTGACCGGTTTTGACTCCAACAGTTAGCTTTCCAACTCTCTAGAATCGTTGTGATGTTCTTGTGAAGCGTTAGGAATACTAGTTAAGTTAGGTGAAATTTAATGATTGAGAAGTCTGCATACATCATCTATAGTAGTTTTTCATCTTCTAAGTATGTGGAGTAAGTTTTTCAAATTTTTCACTTGCTTATTTCCATAAGGTATTTTTTCTAAGGTATAAATTATCCTCTCCTTTCTCTTTCTTTTTACTTAATCATGTCCTTGAACAAAAGAGCTTTAGATGATGTCCTTTCCTCTGTGTTCAATGAACAAATAAAAGAACCAAAAATATTCGGTTTAAAAGAAACATAAAAACTGGTTTTCGTACTGTTCTCATGTCGTCTAATGCTCTCTTCTTTAAGGTACTATATATTGGCATTTAAATATCAAAGGTAAACTCCTATTATTGATGGATTTGATAGAAACCCATTAAGCCCAATAAAATCTGACTCATATCTTTGCAGCATGTTAGTATAAATAATCACTAGAACTTGACCCGCACCTCCGCACAGGTGTTTGATTTAATTTTATGTTTAACGTAAATTCATAAATCACTGCTTTTATAAAAAAAAATCATGTATATTTTTTTATGTTTTGTAGTTTACATACATAGTAAAATATATTATTTTATAGTATAGATGTTTGATAATAATTTTTTTTACTTATACATAATATTATATTAAAATTTTATAACTTGATGCAATTTGATGTAATTGTACTATTTATATATTAACCTATTGTTTTTTGTTAATTTATTTTAAAATGAAATAATATACCTTTTGCATTAGTTCTCTATGAATTAATATTAATTTTATAATATTTTTTTTTGAAAATTGAATTCTCAAATTTTTTATATTTGACTAAATTAAATAAAATAATATTATATTTGAAAAATATTTTATATAATATATACTATATTCTAATAGATATCCTCAGATTATCAATAATAATTAATTTAGATATTTAATTTTAATTAATTAATTTAAATATTTGGATATTTGGTTTAGATATTTGATTTTAAATGAAATAATATAATCTGTAAATAAAAAAGAAATGTAATGACTAAATATGTAAATAAAAGAAAGTATTTAATTTACTATCTACATTTCAAAACAACTTTTATTTATCATGTTATCCATGTTTTCAAACAGTATCAAAAAATACTTCAGTTTTGGTACTTCTGTTTTAATAATATAGATTCAACACAAATATGAGAGACAATATAAGATGTGTGATGTATTAAATTAAGTGGGGTTATTAAACTGGCTGGGTTTTTTTTTTTTTTTTGTCAACTTTTGGTTTTATTAAAACCATGCCCAATGGGCCATACAAGAAGTTCAAGGATTTTAGATTATACAATAAAACCCAAAGTGAGCTCAAGATTAAAAGATAAGAATCAACGTAAACCTAACACGTGTATATTACGTGTTTGCTTCTTGAACATCACCGCTTCTTGGACAGAGAAAGAAAAACGTCGCCGGAACTTTGCCGATCTACCTCGTTCATCATTTATGTCTTCACTTGAACTGCTTGTTTGCTCCGGTCACCTTCAATCGCCATCTGTTCAACAAGGATTTCATCTCCACTATTAGGGTTAACTCCAGCGAAGAGGCTTCAATAAGATTGAGACAGAACGTTGTCGAAACGCTGTTGTAGACAGCTTCAACTCTTCTATTTCTGCTTCAAATCTCACTAGCATCTTCCGACTCTCTATCTTGATCATCATGGAAACTTCACTTTTTTACTTGCGAAGATTTATTCCTATTCTGAATCAAGAGTTGAGCATGCCAATAAGAGGAAAATTAATCCTCAAAAACATATGGAATAAGAGTGAAGAACAGAAGGAGGAGAGCTAAAGACACAACAAAAAGAGATTGGACCAAACCGAAAGAAACAGAAAAGTAAAGAATAAAAGTATCCAATCTAGAGATCGGAACTCTTATTCTTAGCACACAACAAAATAAAGTATCGCCTTACGAAAGGAAATCGCCTAAGCGAAAACATAATCGATCCATAGATCGAAGTATATACACCAAAAAACAAAACAAAAGATGGTAACCGGCGGCAAAGGCCACCGGCCACCGACGTTTATCTTTGATTAAGAAACTTTTCTAGAGAGAAGAGAGAGCGAGTAGAGAGAGAATAAAAAATACATATTTCATTTGATTTGATTTGTTAACTGGCTGGATATTTCTTATAAAATTCTAGTCATTTCGTTGGCTAGCATGACGTGGTTATTAAACCTCTTTTCAGCATACATTAGTAATGTCTTTATTAGTATATTTTCTTCTAGCAAGTTCAGGACCGAGCTGTCAAAACTCCTTTTTCATTCAAAAGAGTTCTTAAATAAAACGAATTAAATGAGAGTTTTGACTTTTGCCTTTGACAGAAGTTGTCAGGAAAATAAATTGTATCTATAGAAAATAAGTTTCGGTCTTTGGCTTTTGGATGTTTGATAGGATATATAGGTGCTTAAGATAGAATACAACAAATACAGCCTGTACTTGTTGTTATTAGAGACTGAGACGCATGATCTGTACGGTTACTATAATACTCATCGTTTCGATTTCATTTGATAAGAGCCTCTAACTATCTTCTTTATTATTATTTGTTTGGGTTAATAAATCAAGAAGTGATCGTTCCACGCGTTTATCATGGCTGAACCGTCATTAATCGTGGATTCGCTTTTATCCGAATTTACTTCTAAATAATTTCTTGTTTCAAGTAGTTCTTTTTGCCAACTATTTCAATTAGAAGTTTATTGTTTGCTGATTTTAAATTAGACTTTTGTTAAGAGTGATGAGGTTAATATGGTTAAAGACTTTTTAAGGACGGGATATTTTGATGATCATCTTACTCGGACAAATATTTGTCTAACTTTGAAAATGGTGACCAATGAATTCATGTAATATGGGATATAAGAACTAATATTAAAAGTTTTATTGCAACACCTCAAACGGGTATTTCCAACTTTGATATCAAAAACGCAATCTGAATTTGTGTCGGTTCGTCTAATCTCAAATAATATATTGAAAACTCAAGAAATATTTTGTGGGTACAGTTACAAAAAAAAAAAATATTTTGTGGGTTGAGGATAAAAAATTTTGGTCACTGAAATAGACATGACAAAATATATGATCGGGTGAAAACACAATTTATAGAAAAGGTTTTGTTGAGACTGGCTTTCTCAATAATATGACTTTCCTAAATGATCCAGTGTATCACGTTAGTAAAATATAAGGTTTTCTCGATGAATAACCTTAAATTCAAACAGGGTTTGCACAAGGGAGAACCACTATCACTCTATTTATTTATATTATGTAAAAAATGTAAGAATAAAAGTTTAAAAAATAAGAAAGAGAAGAAGAAAAATAATTTCTTTAATATTTACAATAGTGGCTATAAAATTATTAGTAAGTTTAACTTTTTAGAGCAACCAAAACAATCAAAATTACTGTTCATGGAGTTTTTGTTCACGGAGTTATTGTTCATTGAGATAATGTTTACCGAATTATTTTTTACTTTAAGTTTCTTGAAGTCTCTTGAACTCTTTTGAAATCTATTGAACTCTTCTCTTGTTATTTATCACTTCATGTCAACATTCCTCCTCAAACTTGATCATAAAAACTAGTCAAACTTAAAAACCATGAAGCATTCTCTCATTAAAATCTTAGCTTAAAAAACTATTTGGAATCAAAATACCAAACCAAAGAAAAAGAGTATAACACTTCATGGTCAAGAGGATCAATGTGATGGAAGCTCTAAGAGTCCAAGCTTTGGGTGAATGAATTCACACACTTTAGTTCTTGCTACCTTTTGTGAAGATATCAACCAATTGATCTACATTTCTTGTGTAACAAAGAAGAATGACTTGCTACTTCACTGCTTGTCTAACCTTATGACAATCCACCTTAATGTGTTTGATTCTTTCATGAAACACATTGTTAGATGTTATGTGAATTGTTGCTTAGTTGTCGCAATGCATAGTGATAGCAGATGTTGTCTAAGTCTTTCAACAGTCCCTTGTTCCATATGAGTTCACTAGTAAGCTTCATCATAGATCGGTAATATGCCGCAACACTCGAACAAAACACCACTTTTTGCTTCTTGCTCTTTCAAGTGACCAAATTCCCTTCTATGAAGGTGCAATAACCGGTTGTTGACCTCCTGTCAGCTCTATCACCAGTTCAATCAGCATTACAATATCCCACAATCTCTATACTCTTCTTGCAACACATCCATACTCCTTGCCCTGGTGCTTCTCTAAAATATCTCAAGATCCTTTCCACCATGTTCCAGTGGTGTATCTTGGGAATTTGCATGTGTTAACTAACTTGGTGGACTGCAAAACACACATATGTCCTAGTGATAGTAAGGTATATGAGTTTCCCAACCATTCTTCTCTAGTTATTGACATCTCCATAGGGTCCTCAATCTTCCCCTCATGAAACACCTTTTAACCCTTTCCAGTGGAGTCTTTGCGGCTTTTCCTCCAAGATCACTTACCTCAGTCAACAAATCAAATGTGTATTTTCTTTGGGATAAGAACAATCTCTCTTTAGATCGACATATCTCAAGCCCTAGAAAGTACTTTAGCTCACTAAAGTCTTAAATATCAAAGGAAGATTTAAGAAAAGCTTTGATTAAGGTGATACCTTCCTTATCATTTCATGTGATGATGATGTTGTCAACATATATGAGGATGACCACAATGCCTTGTTGACTAGTGAGAGTAAAAAAGTGTGATCAATTTCAGACATTGAATCCTCTTTCATTGCGAGTTGTACTTAACTTATGATAATATGCTCGTGGTGATTGTTTCAACTCATAGATTGATTTCTTCACTCTAAACATATTTCTTGGTTTGACAAGATGTTCCAGATCTAGAGGTGGTCTCATGTAAACCTCATCTTCCAATTTTCCTTGTATAAATACATTTTTGACATATATCTGCCATAATTTCCATTCCAAGTTAACTACCAATGATAACACGAAACTTATGGTGTGGAGTTTGGCAACTAGATCAAATGTATCATGATAGTCTTTTTTTATGTCTGAGTAAACCCCTTTACTACCAGCCTTGTCTTACGCCTTTCTACTTTCTCATTAGCTAGGTATTTAGAAGATTCACTTACTTGTCACTGTCTTTTTGCCTTTTGGAAGTTTAGCCTCATACTAAGTATCATTGACTATCTTAACATTGGTTTCATTTCCAACAAATTCTCTCCACTTTTCATGCTCAATTGCTTCTTCATATGACCTTGAGATATACTCTTGATCCAGTTCACCAATAAAAGCAATGTGATTTTGAGGGTAATGTGCAAATGAGCATGTAGCTTGTATAGGTTGACCAACTGCATTACTTTGAAGCACACTTTGGTGCTTACCCACTTTGATGGTTTACTCACCCTTGTACTACTACTCAATGGTTGTACTTCTTCTTGCATTCCATCTTGATCATGGATAATTGAATCATGGACAGCTGAATCGTGGATAACTGAATTATGGATAGTTGAATCATGAACAGTCGAATCATGGACAACTGAATCGTATATATTTGAATCATGGACAGCATAACCATGGACCGTCGAATTGTGGACAGTCGAATCGTGGACAGCTTAAGATTTGTGTTGATTCCCCCCCCCCTCATAATCCGGATGGACTGCTACTACAACTTTCCAGCTTCTTAAAGAGTAGGAGGTCCCATAGTTTTCTTACTCTCCTTAGGTTGACTGATTCCAAAGCTTTATAAGATGATTCTCAAATTATTTGCTCTAGATGATTCTTCACCTCATCCCAACTCTTCTCATAGTAATAGCCCTTACTCTCCACAAACTTCACATCTCTTAGATATTAGAAATCTTCTTGCCACAGGATCATAACATTTATAACCCTTTTGTGTTGGAGAATAGCCATGAATATAGCTTTTGAGCTTTTGAAATCTAACTTGCTCCTCTGTTCTTCGGGTATCAACACAAAGCATAGGCATCCAAATACATGCAGATGATCCAAAGAGAGCTTGTTATTGTTTAGTACCTCAAATGGAGACAGGTGATTAAGAATAATAGTGAGAATCATGTTGATCAGATATAACAAGCAGCCATCGTAACATCACTCCAAAACCTTTTTAGACATTAGTATGGAACATCATTGACCTTGCCACTTTCATCATATGCATGTTCTTCCTCTCAGCTAATTAGGGTGGTGGCATGGTCCCTAATTCAGGAGCAAAACCTGTGCAAAATAAAATCTGATGAAATATGAAAAATGTTTGATTGTTGTGCCCGTTACTTTTGTAATTTGAGAGTTTAAAAGAGAAAACATTGATGCGCACTTAGTTTTTCTTTTCTAGGATTGTAGAAATAGAAAGATATCAATAGCAAATAATCGCATAAAATTTAGTATATCTCTGACAGTTAGCATATTTAGGAAACATATTTTAAAATTTTCAAAGATGTATTTTTAATATAATTTACTTACTTAAAATTATTAAGAAATATAAAATTATTTTAAAATTTTCTCTCTTTTCTCAATAATTAAAAAGAAAAAAAAATTATTGTTTCTCTTTTCTGATGTTGCTTCTCTTCGACGTCAGAATCTATCTCTTCATCTTTTGATGATACTTTCATCAGATTTGACCACGGTTAATTTGGAGTTGGTAGTTGTCAGAAGTTTCTAGAGAGATGGCGAGGTTAGAGGGTTTCGGGTCTTCGGCGGAGTCGGCGTTTAGGTTCATGCATGTTCGAATTGGTGATTTTTTTGTTTTCAGATCTTGTGTGTTGGTGGTGGCACGTGCGGCAGTGTGAGAGCTCTTCTCTTCCAGATTTGGTCTTCCCGTACTTTGACGTTTTGAGATATCACTCCTCGTTATCGTTTTCTTTTATCTCGTTTGCCCATGGAATTTTTAGTGTCTTTGGTGGCGTTGGGACACCTTGACTAGTAGTGAATCGATGTTTCTGGGGATTGTGGTTATCTCTTCAATTTCTCTGGAGAGGCACATATCCGGTGAAGTAGAGGATTATCTTGTAACACTTCTCTATCTCCTTGTTCGATGACGCATGTAGAAATTACCTCATTCCGGCACCGGCGGTTCTACTTGTAAACCCGGAGAAGTTAACCTTGTTTCTTTTTCAAGTAATTTATTTCGATGTTAGAGAAGTGGTTGTTTCCAGGTGCCGCCTCTTGCTATTGGTACAAGACACATCCTCCTCTTCTCCAGTGGAGCTGAGCTGCCCCGAAGGGGACCGGCATCTTGCGATGTGACAGCAGGTTTTAAAGTTTTGTCTTGGTGATGTGGCTACGTCTGTCAATTATGTGTCGTATGTAGTAGTTGGTTGGTATAAAGCCGGTTTAAAACCGATTTAAGATAGTTCTTGTATCGATCCATTTTTATTCAATAGATAACAATAATAAAATGCAATTTCTTTTATATATATATATAAAGTGAAACCTTTGTAAAAAAAAAAGTCTCTTTAAACCAGTATCTATTACAAATAAAAAGTTGTGCTTTACACAATAATGTACAATACAAATTACATAGCATGGATTTTCAATATGGATGCTAAAGTATAGGGATGCAATGGAAGTAGGGAAGGAATACATTTCATACTAAGACAAAATAATCAAATTGTGGTGTTGCAAACAATAATTCTCTCTATGTTTCTTAAAAAGTGTCAACCAAAACAATCAAGTGAGTGATGATAAGAAAATGTCACTTTAACAATTTTACAAATATACCACGAACACAAAATGTAAGAGCGGATAACCTCGCACGATGTGATAGGAAGAAATCGTCTTTTGTCATTCACATATATACAGAGTTTCCATTTTGGTTTGTTAAGTTCTAGGTGATGATTGTTTTAGTAGTTTTTAGTTTTAGTTTTTGGTTTTTAGATTTTAGTTTTAGATTTTAGATTTTGGTTTTTGATTTTTTAGGTTTTTGTTTTTGAATGTGGTTTTTAGATTTTGATTTTGGTTTTTATATTTTGATTTTGATGCATTTTTCAGAAAAATATAATTAATACATTGCTTTAAAATAATACAACAAAATAGTAATAAAATATTTAATTTTACTAATAAAATAATAAATTGATGTATAAATAAAAAAATATTATAAAATAAAAATACATTTACTTTGAAACATATACATTTAATCAATGTTGATACATGTTATATTAGTATTAATAAAGACTAAGAAAAAATACGTAAAAAGTTATGTGCTCCTCTAAAATATATTTATAAAATATCTATAAAATATAAAAAATTAAAATACTTAAAATTTTGAAATAATTATAATTTTTGTATAATTTTTAAAGTTGAATGGCTATTTTTATTTCTTAAGATTAATATAATATATTATATTAATACATTTACTTTGTGTTTCCAAAGTAAATAGATAAAAACCTTTATATATCAACATTTACATAGTTTCAGTTGATGCATGTTATATTAATACTACCAAAAAGCTAAGAAAATATATATAACTTACGTACTTCTCTACAAAAACTGAAAACAATAGATTTTGGTTTTTTACTTAAAAGTTGATAATAGAAGGTAAAAACTGGTTTCCCTAGTTTATAGGAAACTCTTGTACTAAAATCTTGATTGGCTATAGAAATAGTTTTTGTTTCCCTTAGTTTTAGGGAATCAGTTTTTTAAGAATCTTGATTGGCTAAAAAATGATTTTTTAGAAACAAAAACTAAAAACCATTCTAAAAACTAAAAACAATCAACACCCTAATGTAGTCTGTTTATGTTAATGACAAAATAAAAGAACATAATTGAAATAAATTTATGTATTTTTATTGACTACATCTATTTAGCAAATAATATTTGAGATAAATAAAAATATTTCTAATCAATGTAGTTTATATTTAATATCTTAGTTGAAAATAAGTATAGTTTTCACTTGAATTTAAAATGACACTTTTAATAAATAAAAGAAGTACATCATAACCATATATTTCTTCCATTTTATAAAGAGTGTCATTTTGATATTCTTCAAAAACTAAAAAATTGTATAAATATATTTATTTTATTATTAATTACACATATTTAGCAAAAAAAAATCTGAAATAAATAAAAATATTTATAAAATTAATGTAATTTTATAATTAATATCAAAATAACACTTTTTATGAAAAAATAAAGGAATTGCAAATATATATTAGAAGGCGGCTTCAGAGTTGAGAGATTCTTGCGAATGATCGGATCAAATTCTTTTGTGTACCAAATTAAATGGTGTTTAGATCTTGATATATGCAGCTTTTATCACTTTACTCCTTAATACGAAAGCAAAGATCCTTGATAAACTTTATAACACTGGGCATTGCTCCTAACTCAATAAAGCCTCTGGGCTGTGCTGTATTTTTTCTTTTTTAAGTTTGTTTAATATGAATGCCAGTTTACAAAAAAAAAAAAAAAGATCCTTGATAATACTTGGTATACTCTTCTGTGTCCGTGTTAGCCATATAACATAATACGATATTACTGTTTTACAGGTAAACAAAAGGTATAAGTTCCTTTATTCAAAGAAGTTTGACTGTAGGGGATTAATCTTTTTACATTATGAAGTCTAGTCCAAGATTTTTTTTTTTTAATAATTATAAGGATTAATGAAGAAAAGAATTTACAATTTTTAACAATATGCAAATATAACCATCAACACTTAATTTTTATGCGACGTTTCTGGATAATGTAAATAAAACCATTAAATAGAAATCCTCAAAAAATAAATAGAATTGTTGTTGTATAATCATCTATATAATAGTTCTATAATTAGAAATATAATCATAAAATCATGGGTAATTCTCTTAAATGGCATTTTTAAGTTTTTGTCACAAAATAGCCCTCGAAAAATAAAATAATCAAAATAGTCTTTTTTGAAACTTTGAATATTTTTTTTTTTGAAATTTGAAACTCATCTCCAAACTCACTCTTTAACTTTAAACCCTAAGTATGGATTAGTTAACCCTAAGGTTATAAATGCATATAACATTTTTAGCTTTTAGTAAAACCTATTTTGGTTATTTTTTTCCTTAAGAACTATTTTTGTGAACAACAAGCTAAAATAGACTATCTAAGAAAATTTCTCTAAAATCAGTGTTAGAAAATTATAAGAAAACAGTGAGTTTTGAAAGAGATAGTTTTACTTTCTGTTATTGTTATTGCTTTTTAAGATTAACCTTTAAATTGATAGATATTCTAAAAAAAAATTGTCAACTTGGAATTTTTTTCTAAACAAATAATTTTAACCATAGAACTCTTTAGAAACTAAACAAAAACATATTTTTTGTGATTATGTTATATATCTTAACTTCTTTGGTACAAAATCTAACATGGGTATGACAACATTGTTACTAGTCAACAATTAGCATTTGGTTGTCTTCGTGAGGTCTACCAAGGTGCAAAATTTATTAATTAAAAGACAGACAGCGTGCTCCATGACCATATACAAAACATTATACAACGTGATGTTGTCAACGACCTTTACTCTACTTAATTATGTTATGGAAGTTGGATATTCCATATGCATTAGCATCCAATAAAAAAATTTGTTACCTCTTCCAAAATGTTTGACAATTCATGCAATACCAATACGCTATATTTCCTAGAACTTAAAATCTCTCATATCCTAAGAGCGCAAAATAGAATTGATGATTCTTTAATTAGCATTACAAAAAAAATTCACAAAAAACTTTTTTTTTTTTTTATTATGGTCTGATTATCCAAATTACCTCAAGTTTGAATGATGAATAGCGGTTCAATGTAAAAAAACAATATTACGATTGATGGATCCACCGAGTTATATCCTCCTAAAACCACTACCGATATGGTTGTGCATATTTGACTTTGGATATAACAACAAATCAACCAGAAAACAATATTCAAGTTAATTTATCAATCAAATGTTTAACTAGGGACTTCCAAACCCTTGTTAATAGAACTCGTGTAGAGTTTTAGATTCAATTATTTTAGGTTTAAACTTGCTTGTGCTAGTTGCTAACTTCGACTTGATTTTGTTTTCAGGTTTGATAGAGATCAAGCAATAAACAAAAATGCACAACAGACTTTGTTCACCCGGTGTTCAATGATCTACTTACAGGGGAGAGAGACTGAGTCCTTCAACTGATCCAATATCAATCTCAATCAAGTATACAAGATCACAACAATGGCAGATCTATGAAAAACAACGCACATACACGAGAGATAAGGCTCACTTATCGTATCCTCTACAAAGCTGGTAAGTCAGTGCCAGAGTCGTTCGATCCGACTAATCTCCGCCTCCGAAACTTTGTCGAGCTTCAACCTCATGATCTTGAGCTAAGTCACTCGTCTCTCTCTATCTCTTTTTGGTTCTCTGTTTTCATCATCTTCTTCGTTACTTTTATAGGATCAGCTCTCGAGTTTTTTTATAACAAACTCACCTCACTTTATCCCTCCTGAAACGCATTGTTTCACTTATCAAGTATTGTTCATGAGTTTGGGCTGAGAATTATGTTCTCTTTCATGCAGGTTTCTGATGGTTCAAGAATGACGAAAATGAAGTGGGCCAGAAGCGACAAATCCCACTTGTGGCTTGGCTGAACTAAGACCCACAATCTTCACCTTTCAGACATAACACTGAAATTTTGCCTCCAGTCTCTCTCTCTCCACTTAATTCCTCCTGAAACGTGTTGTTTCACTTATCAAGTATTGTTCATGAGTTTGGGCTGAGACTTATGTTCTCTTTCATGCAGGTTTCAGATGGGTCAAGAATGAAGAACACGAAGTTGGGCCAGAAGCGACAAATCCCACTCGTGGTTTGGCTGAATTAAGACCCACAATCTTCACCTTTCAGACATAACACTGAAATGTTGCCTCCAGTCTCTCTCCCTTCTCTCTAAGGCGATTTGTCGCCTCCATCTCATCGTAGCTGTTCCAATGACTTTCGGAGCTTCAAATCAGCTCCTTTGACTCCTGAGAGTAATCGACGTAACAAGGTACTCTATGTATCTCTTTTTTTCCCTTCTCTTATTCTCTTAACCTAAGGTAAGTTCTCATTGAGCCTTCATCCTACTAACTCTTTCTCTTCTTCTCTGCAGATTATGAAAAATACATATACAATCACGGCTCAACTCACTCTGCATGTACCAAATTTGAATCGACGAATCCTTCAACCCTTCTGCATGTACTCGATCTGAACTAGAACCCCTTTGAACTGACCATCTGACTTTGAAAGCTTCAACCTTATCAGCAAAGAACACAGATAAGTCAACCCTCTGGCCTCTTCTCTTTTGTTGACCATTGAACCTTTTAGATGTCACTGATGTAGCTCCTTGAGAAAACCTTTTTGAATCCTATCTTCTGCCGGGTTCAGGAAACCCAAAGAGACTCCACCTTAAACTGAACACTTCCAGAACTCCACCTCGCTTCCAATACTCGGGTAACGGCTTCTTCTTTTTTTAACTCAAGTTGGTTTAAAGATCAACAAAATTAAATAATATATGATGTTTGAGATTATCTAACTCACTATCTTTTATTTTGCTAGATAACCAACACCGTAGACACGTCATTACCTAGAGCCGCTCCTTCTTCAGAACAAGTTCACAAGTTTAGAGAAAAATCTAAAATTCGGACCAGGTAACACTTTAGTTCTGAAGTCTGCAGGATTCTTGCTTGTGTGATTCTTGTATAGAGTAATATCACCATGAAAAGCAATATCACGGATGAAGTGATATTTGTTTGCAATATGTTTAGTCCTTTCGTGAAAAATTGTATTCTTTACTAGAGCTAGGGAACTATGTGAATCACAAATGCATCTTGACACTGCATGTTTGAAAACCTAGTTCTTCACAAATACCATGTAACCAAATAGCTTCCTTGGTTTTTGTGGAGAGTACCATATACTCTGCCTCAGTAGTCGACAAAGCTACAACTGATTGTAGATTAGATCTCCACGAAATTGTATTACCCCACACTATGAAACATATCTAGTAATTGAACGTCGTTTTTCTAAGTCAACAGAACAATTTGAATCTGAGAAACCTTCAATTGAACATATTGAACTCTTGACAAACGTTAAACTGGTCTTAGATTCATCTCTCAAATACTTTAAAATCCACTTAACTGCCAACTATTGATTCATTTCTACCTTGGTCATAAACCTGCTCACAACTCCCATTACATGTGCTAAGTCTGGTATAGAGCCTATCATGGCATATATCAGGCTTTCCACAGCACCCGCATAAGGGACACCTTCTATTCTTGTAGCTTCTTGTAAAGACTTTGCCTTGGTTAGACTCCTCAATTTGAATTGAGGCGCCAATGGAGTTGTGACTGGCTTAAGATCTTCCATACCAAACTTCTTAGAACTTTTTCAATGCAAGCTTCTTATGACAACACCAAAGTTCCTTTCTCTCTGTCCCGCATAATGTCCATTCCGAGAATTCTTGAAGCTTATCCTAGACTCTTCATTTCAAACTATCTTCTCAAACTCTCTTTAACTCTATGAATTTCTGAAACGTCTCCTTCAGCAATAAGCATATCATCCACATATAACATAAGATAAATGGCCTTAGGAGTATTCATGTTTCTCTAATACACGCATGAATCAAAAAAATGCTCTTAATGAACTTTTGCTTCTTCTTGAAACTGGCAAATCTTAAATTCCACTGTCACGGAGACTGTTTCAAACCATACAATGATTTCCTGAGAAGACACACCTTATTCTCATCTCATGGTTTAACATAACCCTCTAGCTGATCAATCAAGATCCTTTCTTCTAAATTTCCATGTAGAAACGCGGTCTTGACATCCAACTGCTCCAGCTCAAAGTCTAGGTTAACCACAGCTGAAAGCATCAAAATAATTGAAACATGCTTAACAACTAGTGAGAATATCTCCTTGTAATCACTGTCTTCTTTCTGTGAAAATCCTTTTGTCACAAGTCTTCATTTGTATCGTCTATCTTCAACACCTGAAAATCCTGGTTTAACATTGAAGATTCACTTACATCCCAAAGTCTTCTGATCCTTGGGTGTCTTAGTTAGATCCCACATGTGGCTCCTCTCTAATGAATCCATTCTTAGTTAGAAGCATCTTTCCAGTGTTTCTAATCTCTCCTCTTTCTAGCTTCCTCAAACGTTTTAGGCTCTTCTTTCTCAATATCATCAGCTATGGCCAAAGCATATGCAACCATATTTGCATCCTCGTACCTAAAAGGTGGCTTTACATTCGGTAGCGAACACGATCTCTAGCCAACATGTAGTTATCCATTGATCATGTAGTCTTTGTCACGTCAATAATGGTAAATTTCAAACTTTCTAGATCTGCTATTAGCTTCAAAAATACGTCCATATTTTTTTCAATTGAATTTTTTTCTTCCATTTTGTAACATGAGGACTGCTTCTTTAGATAAATCCTATTTGGAAGAGACTTGATCTGATATAGCTTCTTCATAGACTTCCACATGCCTAGAGCAGTATGCTCATGCATTGCATGATTTTCCTCAAGATGGAGTTGCTTAATCGGGTACCAAGTAGACTTTTTATTCTTAAATCCTTCTCAGTTTTTTTGATCTATAATTGGATCTTCACCTTCGGCTTATTTTTCATAGGTGAATTAGATCGTAAAGCCATCAAGTATCACTGCCAGAATCCCTTGGATGTCACCATCATCTTAAACTTCCACATACCAAAGTCTCCTTTCCCATCAAACTTCTCCATCTCAAACTTCCGATAGTAGGTTCCATCTTGAATTAGAGATCTTGAGACTCATTGCAAATCGACATCACGCAATAACCACAACAATACACAAGAAAAATCCTCAACCACAATGATCACAACACACACAATCACAAATAAGACGTCTCTTTTCTTATCATATATGATCTAACTCTTAACCTTAGCACCTAACTTGGTACTCTGATACCACTTGTAAAGTTTTAGATTCAATTCTTTTAGGTTTAAAATTGTTTGTGCTAGATGCTAACTTTGATTTGATTTTGTTTTCAGGTTTGACAGAGATCAAGCAATAAACAGGAAATGTACCAAAGACTTTGTTCACTCTGGGTTCGATGATGTACTCACCAGGGAGGGATACTGAGTCCCTCAACTGATCCAATATTAATCTCGATCAAGTATACAAGATCGCAACAATGGCGGATCTATGAAAAAAAAAGAGCACATACACGAGAGATAAGGCTCACTTATCGTATCCTCTATGAAGCCGGTAAGTTACTGCCGGAGTCGTCCGATCTGATTGATCTTCGCCTCTGCAACTCCGTCGTGTTTCAACCTCAAGTCTTGAGCTAAGTCACTCGTCTCTCTTGGTATTTTTTTTGTTTTCTGTTTTGATCATCTTATTTGTTACTTTTATAGGATCAGTTCTCGAGTTTGTTATAACAAATTCTCTTCACTTAACTCCTCCTTAAACGCATTGTTTCACTTATCAAATATTTTTCATGAATTTGGGTTGAGATTTAGGTTGTTCTCTTTTGTGCAGGTTTCAGATGGATCAAGAAAGAAAAAAAAAAATGGGCAAGAGCGATAAAGCACACTCGGGATTTGGTTGAACTAAAACCCACAACTCGACGTATAGAAGGAAAGTTATAAGTTGACTATTTTAAAAAAACTATTAATAATTTATATTGGCAAATCATCCATCAAATATATATATACCCACCGTTCCCTCCCAAGGAATATGCGACATTTCCACCGTTATATATATGGTACGAGAAATAAAACGGGAACACCTGAAAAAGCAAAAAGGAAAGGCGTGAGAAGAACAAGACGCACGTTTTGTCTCAACAAGAAAAAGTCTTCTTCTCCCATTTATTGGGAAGAATAATGGCTCAGAATAATGAAGACGAAGGGTCTATTGGGACTTCCATGCATGGAGTCACGGCAAGGGAACAAGTTTTCTCCTTCTCTGTCCAAGGCGAAGAAGATGGTCCGTCATCCCGTACCGTCCGATTTGATGATCCAACAGCTAAGTTTGCCTTGCCGGTTGACTCAGAACACAGGGCAACAGCGTTCAAACCATTTTCATTTGCGAAGCCACACATGAGAGCTTTCCACTTAGGATGGATCTCTTTCTTCACTTGCTTTATATCCACCTTTGCCGCCGCCCCTCTGGTTCCTATCATCAGAGATAACCTTGATTTGACCAAAAGTGATATCGGAAACGCAGGAGTCGCCTCCGTTTCCGGTGCTATTTTCTCAAGGCTCGCTATGGGAGCTGTTTGTGACTTGCTCGGGGCTAGGTAACTATAATGTTCTTATACAGTTATATTACAATTTGTTTAATGGTGAAACCATAATGAGTATAGACTTATGTTGGAACACATTCATTAGATATAGGTTCGTTCAATATGAACCATTCATCTCATGATGGGAATATGCAGTTCTCGTGATTTTCGTAGTTTTTGAGAAAGAAAACTTACAATAGTTACCATATACGAGTATTTTCTAGTGATGTTATATTCGTATTCGTATTGTTCTATTTGTTTCAATCTGTTAAGAGATCGTGAATGGATATCCCGTAGAAACATCCATCTACTCTGATTGAAAGTTCTATTAAGAAAATTAAGCTTTTACAATAAAATGGTCAACTTTTTCAAATAATTCTTTTTAAGTTTTTGTTACAAAATAGCACTAAAAAATAAAATGATTATTTTTTTTGTTTGAAATTTTAACATTTATTTTTTATTTTTTGAAATTTGAAATCTCATCCCAAAAATTCACCCTTTAACTATAAACCTTAAATCTAAATTAGTTAACCCTATGAATATAAATATATATTTTATCTTTTGATAAAATTTCTTTTGATCATTTTTCACTATTTTTGTTAAAATAAACTAAAAAGTTATCAAGGGAATTTCTTTAAAATCTAACCCTATGCATTTATAGTCTTTTTGTGCATAAACTTTATGATCTACATATACATATCATTTTCACAGTTAACTTAAATGCTCTCCTCTAAAATAATAATAATAAAAATTAATAAATGTCCACTTTTCAATAACTAATGAAACAGGTACGGAACGGCGTTTCTGCTGATGCTATCGGCTCCAACAGTGTTTAGCATGTCCTTTGTATCTGATGCTGGTGGCTACTTATCCGTCCGGTTCATGATCGGTTTTTGTCTAGCCACGTTTGTGTCTTGTCAATACTGGACCAGTGTGATGTTCAACGGTAAGATCATAGGACTCGTCAATGGATGTGCTGGTGGCTGGGGAGACATGGGAGGAGGCGTAACTCAGCTACTCATGCCGATGGTTTTCCACGTCATCAAACTCGCTGGAGCTACTCCCTTCACGGCCTGGAGGATTGCCTTCTTCGTTCCCGGATTTCTTCAGGTCATCATGGGCATTCTTGTACTCACTCTTGGACAAGATCTTCCTGATGGAAACCTAAGTACTCTACAGAAGAGAGGAGAGGTTTCCAAAGACAAATTCACCAAGGTATTTAATTAATTAAATAATTAAATTACATCAATATCTTCAAAATTAGGCAGACAGGTTCCATTTCGAACCAAACCTTATGAATAGAGAACAAAAGGCGTATTCCGCTGTGGCTGCTTCTTCCATTCAGGGCCGGTTTAGGAAGCAGGGCAGAGGGGAATAGACCCCAGGGCCCAATTTTTTTTTTGATAAATAATATTAGAAAATAGCGTATTTATTTGAAAAAAATTAGGAATAGTGTCCAAATTTTTTTCAAAATTTTTATACTATATATTTAAAAAAAGAAAAAAAAAATTGTCCAAAGGCCCAATAATTCTTTGAGCCGGGCCCTGCTTCCATTTAAATTGTATATGCTCGATATACACAATGCATATAAGAATTCCGGTTTCCTTAACACTTTTTTTTTGTGTTCTTTTAGGTGTTTTGGTATGCTGTTTTGAACTATAGAACATACGTTTTGTTCTTTCTCTATGGATTT
Source organism: Sinapis alba (assembly GCA_012274485.2). Lineage (NCBI taxonomy): Eukaryota > Viridiplantae > Streptophyta > Magnoliopsida > Brassicales > Brassicaceae > Sinapis > Sinapis alba. The sequence goes on from MU105591.1 coordinate 556,210, forward strand.
TCCATGGGAATCGAAATGACCATCAACAATGTTATCTCCGAGTATTTCTTCGACAGGTTTGCATTCAGTTCCATAAACAAAAATACTCACTTTTTCAGATTTACGTTTCTTTCATGCAAATAACCTTATGTGTTTCTTGTGTGTTTGCGTATCAGGTTTCAACTTGAACTACACACTGCTGGTATGATAGCAGCCAGCTTTGGTATGGCTAACTTCTTCGCACGTCCGCTCGGTGGATACGCATCTGACATTTCTGCTAGGTTTTTCGGTATGAGAGGGCGGTTATGGACCCTATGGATCTTACAAACTTGTGGTGGTATTTTCTGTGTTTGGCTCGGCCGTGCTACGTCACTTCCTATAGCAATTTTAGCCATGATGCTCTTCTCCGTGGGGGTGCAAGCTGCTTGTGGGGCCATCTTCGGCATTGTTCCTTTTGTCTCCCGCCGCTCTCTAGGGATAATATCTGGATTGACAGGCGCAGGAGGAAATTTTGGGTCGGGGCTAACTCAATTGATCTTTTTCTCTTCATCAAGATTCCATACTGCCGATGGTTTGTCGCTGATGGGAATCATGGGGATGATTTTTACACTTTTAGTTGCGTTTATACATTTTCCGCAATGGGGAAGTATGTTTTTTGGACCAACAAGTGACGACAAAAAATCAAAGGAAGAGCATTATTATGCGGCAGAGTGGACTGAGGAAGAGAAACGGCAAGGATTGCATGAAGGTAGCCTTAAATTTGCAGAAAACAGTCGATCTGAAAGAGGCAGAAAGGCTGCTTCAGACGGCTCATCCCCCTCCACGCCACCTGAAAATGGTAATCCGGCTCATGTTTAACCACATGGAATAGCATTTTCATCTCCACATCTACACATGCACACACACATTACACAAATATGGTGAGGCATATTACCATTTACTATGTTATGTAGACCTATTACTGTTCATTTGATATGGGCTATGCTTTGGTGTTTCACAGTGTTATATATATATATATATATATATATATATATTCATAAGAAGCACAAGTCTAGTTAATTTGACTACATGAAGTTTCATATACTTTGAAATTCAAAATTAATTTGCGTGGCTTGTTTCTTGTTTGATGGAGTATAAAGTTTGTGTTTTGCATCGCTAATACCTATGTGTTTTCGTTTGTATCCGTGCATTACTTATGGATCAATTAATATATTTATATGCTTAATGTTGTTTAACGAACGTTCATAATTGCTAGCCCAACATCAAAATCAAAATTAGAATACAGTTTTACTGGTTTACTCAAATCTGTATAGATCAAAATGATCAAATATCGTGCTTTTCTTCAGCTTTTACGGCAAGTTAGCAACAATACAACTCATTATCTTACATATTTTCTTATCAGTATTTGTATTATTCCCGATTTCTGAAAAGAAAATGAGTGTATAACAGAAGTTAAAAGTTTCATTTAGCTATTCACATCATCTAAGTTCCTTTTAATGTAATTCATCCTAAGGGGATTCAATGGTTAAACGTATTTAAACTGTAATATGTATTATAAAATGACTGTAATAGTGAATGATGAAAGATCGTTTGGTTATTTACAAGATGAACTAGGTATTTTGCCCGCACGTGCGGGCTTAAGTGTTTATAATTATTTACTAATACATATATTATTAATTAAAAATTATAATAATAATTTATTATTTATGTTTCATTTGAAAATTCTTACATAATATAATTTTTTTATTGTATACTATATTCATTATTAATAAATAAATTTTTAAAATCACTCAATATTTTATTTTCAATTATGTAAAATTAAGAATTTTACTTGAATAATATTTAGTTTTCTATTTTCTGATTTTGGATTTGTATATTTTAATTAAGATATTTTCAGATAATAATAACACAATATACATAGGAATTATTGTTTAATTTTAAAATATATTTTTAGATTTTGGATAATTCTTGTTATTTTCAATTTTAATCAATTATTTAATCAATTAAATTTAAAATTCGTTTTTTATTTTTAGGTATTTTTCATACAAATTCATTAAGGGTATAAACGATATTAACCGCTCTAACTTTCAACATGAGAGCTCCGTTGCGAAAAATCACTTCGCAAATAATAGTATAGATATTTAGTTTTGTATTTTCTGATTTTAAATTTGTAAATTTTAATTAACATATTTTCAGATAATAACACAATATACATAGAAATTATTGTTTAACTTTAAAATATATTTTTTGATTTTGGATAATTCTTGTTATTGTCAATTTTAATCAATTGTTATTTTTTATAAAAATTTATTAAGGGTATAAACGATATTAATCGCTCTAACTTTCAACATAAGAGCTCCGTTGCGAAAAATCACTTCGCAAATAATAATATAGATATTTAGTTTTGTATTTTTTCTGATTTTGAATTTGTAAATTTTAATTAACATATTTTCAGATAATAACAAAATATACATAAGAATTACTGTTTTATTTTAAAATATATTTTTAGATTTTGGATAATTCTTGTTATTGTCAATTTTAATCTATTATTTAATCAATTAAATTTGAAATTCGTTTTTTATTTTTAGGTATTTTTAATAAAAATTTATTAAGGGTATAAACGATATTAACCGCTCTAACTTTTAACGTGAGAGCTCCATTGCGAAAAATCACTTCGCAAATAATAGTATAGATAGATTAGGTAGGGCAAATCTTACAAAAGATTTTAATAAGTGTTTTTTATGATCAAAAGAACACATAAATAATAAAATAACTAAAATAAATTTCATTAAAAACGTAAAAAAAAACCGTTATATCATTGCTATATATATAAAAATATATATATTAAAAATAGAAAAATCTAAAAAAAAAATTAACTTATTATTTTAATTTAAATATTATTTTTAAATTTTAATCCTACTCTTAAAACTCCACTTTTTAAAATTTAAATTTTAAATTAAGATTAGTTAATACTAATGGTATAAATGTTTTTTTTAATGAAATCTATTTTGTTTATTTTAATTTTTTTGTGCTATATTTGTGATAAAAAAATCATTTAGCTCTATCATAAAGTATTTCTCAATCACGTAAATCTCCCAAACTTTATAAAACAACAAAACAGCCGTCAATCCACATCCAAGATCATGCGTAGAGTCAACGGATGGTACCGGCCGAAACTTTGCATTACTCATTCTGAGTTTGACTTAAAGGAAATACAAAATGAGAGCGAAAATGAAAGAAAATATCAATTTTACAACTTGGCTTTGAAAAGTGGAAGATGACGATGATCTGTACGGTGAATAAAATAAATAAATTATGGATCGGTTGATAAGACTATATAAGACCAAGTGGTTATCTTTTTTTATTGTAACTAGTAATTTGATATGTACGTTTGTCCCGCGTATCTTACGCGTTTGGAAAGTCATCTAACGTGGTTTGATTGCTCCACTTATCGCGTTGTCCCCACGACTCCCTAAACTCCACGTTAATCAAAGTCTAGTGATTATAATAACACTAACGTTCATTGTCAGCGTTTCAAAACAAATAAAATTGTGGGTTCTTTGGATTATGTAATTTGGAATCTTGATTTTGTTGTTATAGTGGTGTCAGTTTAGAAATCAAAAAGTTTGTGGTTACGTTTGAAATTGTTAAAAAGAGATTACACTCCTCAATGTACAAGGTCCGTCAAATATAAAAGCTCGGATCGTTTAAGCTAAAAAAAAAACTCAGCCCAATTAATAAGGCTAGACCGACTGAATGGCAAAAAGAAAGAAATCAGGGAGGAGGCAAGCGCATTAAGAGGGCATTCTGAAACAAAGACATTGACGGCTAGAGTTAGAATTTTTCTGATTAACATTACTTTCACCGAATACTTTATCATTTTTTTGGACTATTGATAAAACACTATTGTAATCTTTCACTTGATTGTTTAATAAGGCGTCTTTCAAATAACCCACCATCGAGCTCGTGCATACATCTAATATCTACGAACTTAGATTAAACAGTTGATGACGTCTGTGGGGAACTAGAAAAGTGGTTCAGTCGAGTGTCAAACAAATGTGAGTCAAACAATTGTTCAAGTCTTATTAAGGTCTGGTCTAGAACTCGAAGCAAGAAACTCGGAACAATGTACTTTTGCAGTGCTGCTCCCTACGCCAACCAACCTCAGATCCTAAACTTTCGTTTGGTCTGAGATCGATGGTGGGCAGTATAGAACATGTCTGATATGTTTACAAAATACCTTAATATCTACTTTCGCTGATTACAGATGCAATGCTCATTCAAGTTATGTCTAGCAACCTAAACCACTTTTGATGAATAGATTAACCTAGAATCAGGCACTAAGCTTTAACTTGATGCAGGCTTTAAGAGCAACAGTGAATGAAAATAATTGATTTAAGACTTATCTATGTTTATCTCATGGATCTAATACCCTAACATTTTAGACTAAGCAAGGTGACTACTCAGCCATAGCCATGAAGAACACATAAACAATAGATGAACAATACTGCATATAAATAAAAGAGAATGAAAAGGGTTCAGGGGTCTTCTCTATCGCGAGAGAGATGAAGCCTTCTCCCTTTACAAACTAGCAAATCCAACAATAAAATCTATATGGTCTGTTTTCTCTCTCAAAAATAGCTTAGAAACTAGTAGTAGATAGAAGAAGATGATATATGCAGGTTCATGGCGGCTGGGAGAGAGAAGAAGGAGAATTAGGGTAAATCTCGGAATATAAGGCAGTTTCCTTAAAAATCTCTGCCGCAGGAGCATGCACTCGATTGCTCCGATCGATCGGGAGCCCCCGTCTGCTTGCTCCCCTGTCTCTGGTGTGCAGGAAAATGCCCAAACGGCATCCACTTCTCCATGTACTTCTTCAGGAGCCTCCTAACCTACTCCAGAGATGAAATGGCTCGAAAATAACTAGATAGACTCGATAAAGACTTGAAAACAATTTAGAAAGCATATGTACAATGTGTCAAAAATACTGTATATCACTCTACAAGACGCCTTTTACTGCATTAACAATTTCATCACAATGGAGAAAAACATACATTTATTTTTGATCAAACATAACACGATGGAACAACTATAAACAAATCCGGCATAGACTTAAAAAGAGACAACAACTCCATCTTTTTCGGTCCAAGTGAACGAAGAATTAGCAGATTTTTACTAGAACAACAGAGGGTTAAGACAGGGTTGTTCACTATCGCCATACTTGTTCGTGTTGTATATGAATTTCCTCTCTCATAAGATCAACAAAGTCGCTGCGGGTAGAAGTTTGGGTTCCACCCAAAATGTTCAGCTCTATCCTTGACCCATTTATGTTTTGCTGATGATCTAATGTTGTTTGTAGAAGGAAGTTTGCTGTCTAACGAAGGGGTTTTATCGGTCTTTAATGAATTTGCGAGCTGGTTAGGGCTGAAAATAAGTGTACAGAAGTCAACAGTGTACATGGCTGGTGTACAAAAGTCAATAATGTACAGTTCTTATGAAACTTTCAATTTGAAGAGCATGAGCTTCCGGTCCGGTATCTTGGTCTACCACTTATGAAAAAAGTTATAACAACGCAAGACTATCTCCTCTTAGTGGAAAAGATAAAAACTTGAATATGCTCATGAACGAGTCGTTTACTCTCCTATGGAGGCAGATTACAACTCATAAACTATATCCTTCTCAGTATAATAAACTTATGGTCTTCTGCATATAAGCTACCTAGTCAGTGCATTAAAGATATTGAGAAGCTTCTTACAGCTTTTCTCTGGTCAGGGACTGCCATAAAGTCCACACAAACAAAAGTAAGTTGGGTCGATATATGTAAACCTTTTTCTGAATGAGGGCTTGGGATAAGGCGGCTGAAAGAAGTAAACATTGTGAATGGATTACAACTGTTATGGAGAATGCTGTCGACAACTTCATTGTGGCAGCAGTGGGTTTCCTGTTACCTTACTCAAAGGAAGAACTTCTGGGAAATAAAAGAAACGAGCCAGCAAGAGTCTTGGATGTGGAAGAAGATTCTCAAATTACGGAGCCTTGCACATCATTTCTATACAAAAAAAAAATAGGGAATGGCAAACATACATCTTTCTGGTACGACCAGTGGTCTGATCTGGGTCAGCTATACGATGTCTTGGGTGATCAAAGAGTGATAGACTTGGGTATTCACAGGCAAGCCACAGTGGAGGCGTTCTGGTTTTAAAAAGAGGTTCTCTACAAAGGAGACTTGGCTGATGATAAAACACGACAATCATGGTTGTGAGTGGGCAAAAGGAGTCTGGTTTCATAATGCAACTCCTAAGTTTTAATTTCCTTCATCACATGGTTGGCAGCTTTGGACAAACTTGCGACTATGGATCAAATGGTGAAATGCAGCTGTACTTCCGAATCCAGGAACCACATTTTCTTTAGTTGCACATACTCATCTCACGTATGGGACCAAACTGCAAGTGTCATTATGTGCAGAAACTACTTGACGGGATCAGCCACTATCTTTTGCTTCTTATCTGATCTTGGGCTGGATTTCAAGCAGAATTTTTGATTATATTATGCTCTGCAAACAACTATATATGCTTTGTCGAGAGAAAGAAACTCGGGAAGGAATGGAGTACCTCACAACTCAACGTGTGCTATGATCAGTTTCATTGATAAAAATGTTCGAAATAGGTTGAGCATTCTCATGGATAAAGGAGAGAGTAAATATGAGAACATCCTCTTCAGTATTGGTTTAGTAGTAGATAGTTTTTTCAGTAGAGTTCAGTTTTTTTTTTCAAACAATATTGCTCTTTGTATCACAAGCTTTTTTGATGAATATAATTTAATATTTATTCAGAAAAAAATCATTACAATTTCGCTATAACGTATAATTTTTCTTTTCTAGCAATTCATTTTAAATTAGATTTTTTTAAAGTAATTTCTTGTTGATTAGTTAGTAGCAAATCATTTGACACATGTTAATTCTAAAGAATTTTCTTTCTTTTTACCACCGCTGCCTAATTAAACAATTCAATAGAAAAGAAAATAGTCTTTAAAAAAAGCTAAATAGGAAAAGTTAAGTAACTAATGGCAAAGATCTAACGTAAGCAAGTGATTAACATAAAATCAGTTTGATAAGTATTCAAATTTCTATTTTAAAAGTATTAAGAGCATCCACAATAGTGAGATCATTGTGGAGTCCTTAAAAAAAATATTTTTTTTTGATTTTTTTTTGATTTTTTCAGATTAAAATAATAATAAAAAAAATTAATCAATCGCGTGTCGCCACGTGTCGCAAATAGTGTAAGGACTGATAAGGATTTTAAAGATCGAATCCTTAGGTTTTAGTGAGATCCACTAATTATTTAATTATTTTTTCGCTAATAATTCTCCTTAAGATTCTCCATTGCGGGTGCTCTAAGTGACGAAAAAGAACCTTCCGTAGACATATGTACATATATATAGCTGGCAAGAAAAAGGAGACGTAGATGATATGTGTTCATTTCAGATGTGTTGAATGATGCGGATCAGAGTCAGAGGCCCGTACATCCTCCACGTCAAGAGTAACAAAGCATAGAACAAAAATAAATAAAAAGAACTCTGATCTGTACGGTATTATTAAATAGTAGTCGTAAAGACGACTTTGGGTGCTATTATAGTATATAAGTCAAATTAATTATCAATTAATGAAAAGTACGCCTATCAGAAACCACGATAAGCACCACCCACCTTTTTGGCTGAACAACCTCACGTTGATAACTACGTGAAACTTGCCGTACTTTTAGCGGCGATTTTAAAATACAATTTCTCTTTCAAAATTTGCAAATTTACCCGTTTACAAGTTCAGTCTTTGGTTTTCAAAACTAGATCGAGCATATACTTTTCACAAACATACAAAAAAATCATACTCGCGCAGTTTCATAATATAGGTTGTTATACTTAAAACACACAAAAATTTATAAACTTATATTTCTGCAAAAATAATAATTAAAATTTATATTAAAATAATTAATCATTAAAAACTGTATATTGTAATCAGTTGAAAAGATTTAATAATATTAAAGTTAATTTGTAAATCTCAAAATATATGATTTTGGGATACCAAAATCATTTTAAGACATCATATATTATGAAGAACAAAATATTATACAAGAACAAAATGTAATTGTTAAATAACAGTCTTAACAACATTTGAGTAGTGACAATTTTCAATAAAAATGTCTCATAAATTTATGTTGCAAAGGATAAAAAAAAAATTCTTTTAGATAACCCTTTTTAATTTATTTTTCGTAAAAATATCTTTCGAGAAAGAAAATTATCAAAATAATTTTTTTAAAAGGTAAAATATACATTTATATATATTTATACTCCTAGGGTTAATTAATCTAAATTTAGAATTTAGAGTTAAATGGTGGATTTAGGGATACAGTTTCAAATTTTAAAAAATAAAAAATAAATATTCAAAATTTCAAAATAAAAAAAAAGTTATTTTAGTTATTTTATTTTTCGAGAGCTATTTTTGTGACAAAAACTTAAAATAACTATTTGAGAAAATTGCTAAATGATAAATGTACCCTTCTATTTTTTTATTTGAAAAGAACAGTGTCAAATATGATGAAAATGTTCTAACAAAAACTCAATCTAATAAGCTGATGTACCTCTCTTTCTAGTTTTTTTTGTCAGCCCTCTCTTTCTAGTTTGATTTCTTAAAATATAAAATGTTCTTTGTAAAAATGTTATTTACGTTTCAGTTATTTTAGATCAAGTTGCTACTATAAGTGAACGATATCCCGTAATAAAAGATCGATGGTTAAGAGTGTTTTTGTTTGACTTACCCCCGGCCGCCTTTCCCCCCCCCACACGGTCAGAATTTTGGTCACCTATAAAGAGTCGATTTTTTCTATTCTACCTATCAAAGTTAAATAAAATAATAAATCCAAAACCCAATATACATTTCAGCTTTTGTCTATTAATGACATGTAGTGTGCGAATTTGGATGGTAATACAATAATAATGATATTAAACACACAACCACAAAAGTAATTAAACATTACTGGAAAAAATAAGATATGTTTTTTTTTTCCCAATAATAATGAAAATTCTCTTTAGAGACGAACTTTAGTAACGCTCCGGAAAGAATGATTCGGCACTTTTGTTTTAAATTTTTGGCCGTAACGGTCATCCCTTTTCAAAAACAAGCCCGGAACAGAGGCATTGGCGGTGAGGTTGGAGCCCAGAATGGCGAACTCTATGATCAAAAAATCATGAAATCGAGCAACAATACTCGTACAAAATCCCTGAAATCAGGATCACCCTCTTCCAAACAATCAAAATCCATTAAAAGCCCAAGATCCCTTGATTTACTTTATGATTCAGAAAGAAGGATATTATGGAAACAGAGTATCTTTGAACAAATCATCGGTCATGTAAACGACAATCAAGAGAGAACTTTCTTGGAAAGTACTGTTCTTTTACAGAATCAATCGACGAAATCGACGCGATTCCCAGCCTATCTTCAGGTTTCGATGGCGCCCCTCAAGCGATTTCTGGAATCCTTTGAGACTCTTAGAGATCTCTTCTCGTCTGCTATAAAATGGAGATCGAAGAAACCCCCTTCTCTCATTTATCTGTCTCTTAATACAACAATCCTTTCCCTGTCTCCTTCACTTAGAGATCCAAACATGTCTCACCATTTCGAGCGATCGGTACCAAAGAGGAACTCTGCCATCAATCTTGAACCCATCGTGATCGATGCTTTCGACAACTCGGATCTCCTTGCTGCTTACGATTTGACACTGGTTGGGCGTGTTTTGAACACGGACCTGCAAGCACACAGAGTGAAGGCACTTCTCACCCTGATGCCACAAGCATGGCAGCTTGGAGGACATGTACAAGGTACTGAAGTAGGAAGAGGAAAGTTCCATTTCCGTTTCAATTCCGAAAAAGATCTCCACGGGGTGCTGGAGAAGAGGCCCTTTTTCTTCGACCAATGGATGTTCCCATTGGAACGATGGGTACCGAGCGTTAGAAAGGACTTCCCATCCACGATGATCTTCACGGTCTTCATTGAGGGGATCCCATGTCACTACCTCAAGGAGCAAACTGTCAAAGGTATTAGAGAGAAGTTGGGAGAACTCATCCACTGGGATGTAAAGCAAGCGAAGGTGAGAGTTTCAGTAGAGTGCGAAAAGCCTCTGCAGTTTGAAAGACGCGTGAAATTCTCTGCCACTGGAGATGAAGTGGTGGTCTCTTTCAAGTATGATAAGCTGCAGAAATGGTGCTTCATCTGTAACAGGATGACACACGATGGTAAACGGTGCCCTGAACTTGAGAAAGAAAGAGCCCATGTATCAAAACACGGATACAACGATAGGAATCTGAGACAGCAGGACGTGCTTAGAGGAGAGCTAAGTCCCTTCAACGGCTATTGGAAAGGCCACAAAACTCAAAACCCTGCTAAAATTCAGAATTTGGTCAGGCCCCCTCTCAACCGCAAGCTCTTCGTGGAGAAGGAAGGTTCTCCACCTTCAAAACAGGGAAGACAATCCGACAAACTAAGCTCGGAAACATCAACGAAAGCTTGGGTTGCTAAATCTTTTGGTGGAAAAACGGTTAGTCTCCCAAAGGAAATAGAAGGAAAATCTTCCAATGAGGAAAAGGGGAACGCTTCTAAAAAGGGAAGCTTTAAAGCTGCATCATGGTACCGTGAACCCATCAGAGAAGTCATGAAAGCTAACTCAGACCCGGGAAGACATGCAGACAGAGGACCAATTTCGAAGGATAACATATCTTTGAAACTTGCGGCACAAGGTAAGGAAATTTTATCTGAATGTAGTCAGATCCTGGTGAATCCTACTGATGTAGAGGAAGTAATCTCCCTCCTTAAAGACATGCTGAACACCAAGAGACCCCGAGATGCTGGTGATGATCGTGGAGGGAGAAGAGGCCATCCTATCAAAAGCCGGCTTGGACCCTGTCCGAAAGTAGCCCTCCAGCCAAAGAAAAAGATCTCGCGGAGCCTGTACCGCACTTTCAGTTCAAGGAAGCGACAAGCATTACCTTATGATGTGTCTCCTAAGAAGAAGACTAATGAAAATCGCAAAAAAAAATCCAAGCAAGGAGCTCCCCCGTTACCTCCTAAGGTGGGACCGGACATCGGTAAAAGTCAGGAGGAACCAAAGAAGCTGGTGGTGGACATGATCCCACCGGCAAACCAAATATGATCTTAAGCTGGAATTGCCAAGGAGCTACCAGTTTCTTGGCAATTCGTCATCTGAGGGAGATCCGTCAAAAGTTTTTCCCCGGAATTATGTTTTTGATGGAAACTAAAAATAAGAGAGATTTTCTACAATATCTCCAAGTTGAGTTTGGTTACGATTTTCTTTTTACAGTTGAACCCGCTAGACTTAGCGGCAGATTAGCCATGTTTGCTTTAGCTGAGTTTAATGTCCAAGTTTTATCTTCCAATAATAGAGTCATTGATGTATCTGCAACAATTGATGGCAATAAATTTTTTATCTCTTTTGTTTATGGAGACCTTGTCGTTAATCAAAGACAACATGTATGGGAGCAATTAGCTAGAATTAGTACCTCACGCTCTGATGTGTGGCTCATGATCGGTGATTTTAATGAAATCAACGGTAACCATGAGAAATCGGGAGGACATACCCGGAATGAAAGTTCTTTTTTAGACTTTCGTCTAATGCACCAGAACTGCGGGATGATTGAACTCCCTTACTCTGGAGACTGCCTTTCTTGGGTAGGAAGAAGGCATAACTATCTCATAAAATGTCGGCTTGATTGAGCAATGGGAAATGCTGAATGGTTTAGTATTTACCCAGGGACATCGTCCCAATATCTTCGCTTTATGGGATCTGACCACCGGCCAATAATAACCCATCTCTCCAGTCAAAAAAAGAAAAGGTTGGAAAAAATTTTGTTTTGATAAACGATGGACCTCCAAAACCGGGTTTAAAAACATTGTCCGAGAAGGATGGACAGATAATGAGAATACGACAGAGATCTCTCTCCATGACCGAATCAAGAAATGTCGGTCGACTATCTCCCGATGGCGTAGAGAGGATAATTACAACTCCCAAAAAAAGCTGGAGGAACTCAAGGATAAACTTGACAGGGGTCAAGTGGACCAATCTCTGTCGGCAGCTGAAGTTTTTTCAATACAAAGTCAGCTACAAAAAGCATTTGAAGAAGAAGAAGCTTTCTGACAGCAAAAAAGCCGAAACCTATGGTTCAAAAAAGGCGAACGGAATACAAAATTTTATTATGCCACAACCAAACATCGCCGTGCACAGAACCATATTTGTGGTTTAAATGATAACAAAGGAGTTTGGTGTGAAAATGAGAGAAAAATTTTAAAAAATTGATGAAGACTACTTTAAGGATCTCTTCTCATCTTCCTCACCTTCTGATATTGAAGTTTCGCTAAACCATTTGGAGAATACCATCTCTCCGAATATGGGTGAGAGCATGTGTAAAGAAATAACACCAGCTGAAATTAGAAAAGCAGTGTTCTCCATCCACCCTGAAAAAGCTCCGGGTCCGGATGGTATGACAGCACTTTTTACCATAAATATTGGAACACTATTGGCCCCCAGGTCATCAAGATGGTCAGAGAATTCTTCGAGTCAGATTCTTTTGATCCTCAACTGAATGAGACAAATATTTGTCTAATCCCGAAGACCGAACGGACAAGAGATATGACAAATTTCAGACCAATCAGCCTATGCAATGTATACTACAAGAATATATCTAAGGTACTTTGTCAAAGGCTCAAACGTTACCTACCAGATATTATCTCGGAAACTCAATCTGCCTTCGTGGCAGGACGTGTTATTGCTGATAACATACTTCTAGCACAAGAAGCTTTACACGCTTTGCGAACAAATAACAAGTGTAGGAATGAGTTCATGGCTGTCAAAACGGATATGAGCAAAGCCTACGATAGAGTGGAATGGAGTTTCTTAGAGGCCATGATGAGAAAGATGGGCTTCCAGGACAAGTGGATTCATTGGATAATGAGATATGTTACATCAGTATCCTACAGTGTTCTGATCAATGGCAACCCTACTGCCCACATAACTCCCTCGAGAGGTTTACGTCAACGGGATCCACTTTCACCATATTTGTTCATCCTTTGTACATAAGTCCTTATAGCTAACATAAGGAAGGTGGAGAGTCTAGGACAAATTTCTGGCCTCAAGGTGGCCCAGGAAAGCCCGCCGATATCTCACCTCCTGTTCGCAGACGATAGTCTTTTCTTCTGCAAAGCAGAAGCTGAGCAATGCAGTAGTCTTCTCAATATCCTTGATGTATATGGAAATGCCTCAGGACAAAAAATAAATTTTAATAAGTCAGCCATTACTTTCGGAAAAAAAGTACCCACCGAAAATACGGAAAATCTGAAGAATATCTTAGGTATCACCACTGACAGTGGTAATGGCAAGTACCTGAGAATTCCTGAACAACTCCAAGGATCCAAAACTCAGGTTTTCTCCTATGTACAAGATAACCTCCATCAAAAGGTTAACGGTTGGACTGCAAAATATCTTTCTAAAGCAGGCAAAGAAGTGATGATCAAATCAGTAGCATTAGCCATTCCGTCATTTCCTATGTCGTGTTATCTTCTTCCAAAAGGAGTCTGCAAAAAGATCTCTAGTGCAATTTCAAACTTTTGGTGGAGCTCCGGCTCCAACTCAAAAGGCATGCACTGGATTGCATGGGACAAACTTTGTCTCCCAAAGAAGTTTGGAGGAGTTGGATTCTGGGCGCTCGAAGAGTTTAATCTAGCCTTTTTGGCTAAACAACTTTGGAGACTCGAACAAAACCCAAATTCCTTACTCACGAGAGTGCTCAAAGGAAGATATTTTAGAAATTCTCACCCTTTCAAAGCTCCAAAAGCTTTGAGGCCATCCTATGGATGGAAAAGCATCATGGCTGCGAAAGGTTTAGTCAACAAAGGTTTGAGACGCACGATCGGAACAGGGAAACATACGTTAGTATGGGAAGACCCATGGATACCGGATGCAAACTCCAGATGCCCTATGATCCCTCTCTTAAAGTGTCTGACCTTATGGACCCAGGGAGGAAGACTTGGGATACTACTAAACTCAGGAACTTCCTTCATCCAAATGATATACCATTAGTGCAAAGCTTATATCTTAACAGAAATCCCAAACCAGATGGGTGCTGCTGGAATCACTCCATTTCTGGAAAATACTCGGTCAAGTCTGGCTATATGCTTGCAAGATCAAGCCCAAATAGCGACACTGAGTTCCAAAACCAGCTCCCCTCTCTCAACCCATTAAAAGAGAAAATCTGAAAAATTAATACGGGCAATAAATTCAAACACTTTCTATGACAGATTTTATCAGGGGCAATTGCAGTAAATGAGAGCCTTTTTAAGAGACATATTGGAAATGATCCTAGCTGCCCAAGATGTGGTAATGAAGAGGAGACAATCAATCATATGGTCTTTACTTGCCCTCCAGCTTTGCAATGTTGGTCCCTTTCTACAATCCCGTCAGCCTCGGGAGGTTTTCCTTCAAGTAATCTCTACACCAATTTAGACTATTTACTCACAAGAGTGAATACGAGTGGAAACATGGAGGCTCTAACTAGAGTTTTCCCTTGGCTTATTTGGTATATCTGGAAAGCACGGAATGAAAAGCTCTTTAATGGCCGCGAGATCTCACTAATAGATACAATAGATTTGGCACTACGTGAATATAATGCTTGGTTTATGGCCAATGAAGAGGATGATCCCGACGAAAACAGGACTGAAGAGTTGTTGTTAAACCCCCCAGATAAACCTATCTTCATTTGTAGAATGGACGGATCTTGGAAAACCGATGAAAATACGAGTGGAGTGGGATGGATCCTTCAGCTCCAAGATGGATCAACTGATCTTCTTGGCCTACAAGGTTGTCACAAGCAAATCTCACCATTACATACTGAGCTAAGAATCTTGTATGGGCATTAAAATGTTTATCTCGCCATCAACGATTTTGTGATCATTTCGTTACTGACTCTCAAGAGTTAGTTAGAATGATATCTTCACCCGAAGAGTGGCCTGCCTTTGCAGCCGAACTTAATGAGTTCAAAACTCTATGGACGTCCTTCCAGGATGCAAAATTGGTCTACCAGCCAAGAGCCAGTAACACCAAAGCAGACTTCCTTGCAAGACATGCTTGAACAAGGAATCGTATTTTCTCATATGTTAATACATCGGTGCCTTACTGGATCGATATTACCAACTCGTCCCTCGCGGATTCGTACTAAGTTTACTTTGTACTCTTTTTGTGATTAAAAAAAAAACTGGAAAAAATAAGACTTAAAATAAAGCGTATATGGATAGTTTAACTATTACAAATAACTGTAATGTTGGAATTACCATAACAAAACACACACTAGTGTAATTGCCAAACCAAAATTGACCCAACCTAACCTTGCTATGGCCAAACCAACATCAACTAGTCCACTCATTACAAATTAATTTTACAGTAAGTATTATAGAATTTAACACATTAATTCTTTTTTCTTACAACATATTCAAATTTATGTTAAAAACGTATTTTCCCAGATTGGAACCCAGTTGAAAATAAAATAGTGATATTTATTTTAGGGTTTAAGGTTTAGGGTTTAGGGTTTAGGGTGGACTAGTTGATGTTGTTCTGGCCAAACCAACATCAACTAGTCCACTCCTTGAACGATACAGAGAACCGAGAAAGATAACAAACGCCTACTTCATCCATGATCAAGTAGATAGTCAGGAAGACCAAATAGAGTTGAGAAGATCACAACGTCAAACCTCAAACCAAGATATCTTGACGATTATGTCTTATTCGCAGAGGAAGCAGGAGAACTTCTTTTGATGTGCATAAATAACGAGCATGTCAACTCGATGAAGCAAAGGAATGCAAAGAATGGATACGAGCTTGTGAAAATGAGATACTCTAGATCACAAAACTCGAGTGTTGGACTCTCGTTGATGTTCCACATGGTGTAAAGCCAATAGTCTTGAAGTGGATATTTAAGCTTAAAAGGAATATCGATGGGAGCATCAACAAATACAAAGCGTGGCTTGTGGCAAAGGGGTATGTACATCAATATGGAGTTGATTATAATGAAGTTTTTGCTCCGGTTGCACATATAGAAACGATTTGATTGCTGATCAGTCTTGCAGCGTCTCATGGATGGGAAATACATCATCTGGATGTAAAAACAACATTCTTACATGGAGACTTGAAGGAGATTGTATATGTTACACAACCTGAAAGGTTCGAGGGCTGCGAGGGAAAAGTGTACAAATTAAACAAGCGTTGTACGGCCTGAAACATGCACTAAGAGCGTGGAATGACAAGTTGAACAAGATTCTGATCGAGCTCAGGTTCATACGTTGGTCTTACGGAACCATAAGTCTATTAAAAATCGTGAATGGGAATATAGATGATCCGTTTGATCATTGCAGTCTATGTGGATGATTTGTTCGTGACGGGAACAAATATGAAAGTTATAAGTGAGTTCAAGAAATAGATGACGAGTAAATTTGAGATGAGTGATCTAGGAAAACTTTCCTACTATCTTGGAATCGAAGTTTGTTAACATGACAAGGGAATCACATTGAATCAGAACATATATGCACTCAAGATTTTGGAGAAAATGGGCATGAAAGACAGTAACTCAGTGTAGATACCTATGGACTCTGGTCTCAAGTTGGCAAAATCAGAACATGAAAGAGAGATTGATGCGACAGGGTATAGGAAGAAAGTCAGATTTTTTTTTATATCTTCTACATACAAGATCTGATCTGGCTTACTGTGTGGGAGTATTAAGTCGCTATGTGCAGATTCCTAGAGAGTCCCATGGTGTGGCATTAAAGCAGTGTCTCAGGTATTTATGTGGGAGTACTTTGTATGGTTTAACTTTCGAACGATCAGTCTCACATGCAAGAAAGCTAGTTGGTTACAGTGATAGTAGTTACAATGTAGATCCTGATGATGGTAGGAGTACCACATGACATATATTCTATCTTGGCAACAGTCCTATCACGTGGTGGTCGCAGAAACAAGATATGGTCGCGTTGTCCACGTGTGAAGCCGAATTCATGGCTGGAACTGAAGCAGCAAGGCAGACGATTTGGCTTCAAGATTTGCTCTCCGAGATCATGGGTATTTCTAGGGAGAAAGTGGTGATAAAAATTGATAATCAGTTAGCTATAACCCTCACTAGAAACCTGATGTTTCTGAAACAGAAACAGAAACAAAAACAAATCATTATCGTTTTGTACGAAAATAATAATTTTAAACTTTATTTCAAAAAGATACATTTTTTTACTTTTTCAATGTATTATTTAATGAAAAATTATAAATTTCAAAAAAGTTAATATTGTTTATTGGATTTTTATTGGCTAAAACTTATAAAAAATTGTTATTTATAGAAAACAATGCATTTACAATCAAATTTAATGTGTTTTTTTAATATATGTAAAAAATCTAAAATATGTATCGTTGTGAAAAGAATGGAATATTACACAAATAGAGAAACATATAATAAAGTCAACTTATCAAGAGGCACAACTGCGAGCATATGCGGCATATAACCTGCCAACAATTGCCGACAAAAAAAAACTGCCAACAGCTCATTTGGAACGACTATTTATATCTTTAAGAAAGGTTGTACATTTAAAACAATTTGAACGTATTTACATAATATTATCTATGAATATAAAACTAATGAAATCTGAACATTAATATGTTTCAGTTGGTATTTTTCATACATTTTTTATTTTTATTAGTTGTTATATCTTGATATAAATTTCCAAATTACTTTTAATTTGAATCATATAACCCGTGTTGAGGTCAAAAATATATATACAACTTGCGGAAAAGATATATTTTCTTTGAATTTTTAAAAAACAATTTGGTGACTCGACCCACATGGGATAATACACAAAAGACAAACTGAAATCAATATTTTAAAAGTATACAACGGAACGTACGGTATGAATGGCCTTTAGTTAACATCATGCAAGTCTCAAACAATTGTATTATACTCCTCCGTTTTATTTTAATTATCATTTTAAGTTTATACACACACGTAGTAATAAAACATATAATTTTGTATATTATTAAAATAAAAACACAATTATTTATACATCTAACACTATTTCAACTAATAAAAAATAAATTGATTTTTTTTTATAATAAATTTTATATTAAATTATAAAATAACATTTATTTTAAAAAAAAAATTTCATTTATAATGATAATTAAATCGAAACGGAAAGAATATTTACCATTATAAAATTGTGTAAGTTAATAATATAATGTATATATTACTATATCCAGCTAGAAAGTTCCATGTATTAGGAAGACATATCGTGGTTGTACATTGGGTTCGCGTATGCATAATGAACGCTTAGAGCATGATTATTTGTGAATTTCTAATGGAGTTATTAATTTTCTTTTTTTTTTGTTAGATTTAAAAAAAAATCAATCGTAGACCAATATATATTAGTAAGATCTGTGAACAGTACAAAAGACCCACTTAAGAAATTTTTTTAATCATGCTCTTAGCCCACAGTGAAAATGACACGTTATTCTATAGCATTCTATTCAACTCCATCGTACGTTAAAAAAGTTATATAGTTTTTTATATACGGCGGTTACAATGGTTATTGTATTTGTATAATGTTCTGATAGATATTATTGTAATATGTATGGTACAAGTCATTAATGAAACGTACTGACATAATTAAATAAACAAAATTAGAATTAATAGAACACGTAATTTCCAGTATACATATGCTTATTACTAATAAAATATTCTCATCTCCGTGTGAACTACATAAAAGTTTTTGAAGCAACAAACTCCAAACAACCTATAATAATAATAATAAAAAAGTAATTATTCAAACACAACAAACACAACAAACCATACCCACCATGTCCGTATGAGATCCCCAACTCATCTATAAATACTTTGCAGCTTCTCTTTTCCCAACTTACACCGAAAACAAGAGAAACCAACAAAGAAGAAAGAGTCTTTGTATTTAATTTCTCCCATTTTCTTAGAACAAAAAGATCAATGGCTCCTGACCATTCTAATGAAAACGGCTCTATAGGGAGCTCCTTGCATGGAGTCACGGCAAGGGAACAAGTCTTCTCCTTCTCTGTTGAAGATGGACCTTCGTCTCAAGCCATCCGATCAGATGATCCGACTGCTAAGTTCGCCTTGCCAGTTGACTCAGAACATAGAGCCAAAGTGTTCAAACCACTCTCATTCGCCAAACCACACATGCGAGCATTCCATTTAGGATGGATCTCTTTCTTCACTTGCTTCATCTCCACCTTCGCGGCCGCACCTCTGGTCCCTGTCATCCGTGACAACCTTGACTTGACCAAAACTGACATTGGAAACGCCGGAGTCGCATCCGTCTCTGGCGCCATTTTCTCAAGACTCGCTATGGGTGCTGTATGTGACCTTCTAGGGGCACGTTACGGCACTGCTTTCTCTCTTATGCTCTCAGCTCCAGCTGTTTTCTCCATGTCTTTCGTAGCTGATGCTGGAACCTACTTAGCCGTGCGGTTCATGATTGGTTTTTGCTTAGCGACATTCGTGTCATGCCAATACTGGACTAGCGTTATGTTCACTGGAAAAATTATCGGATTCGTTAACGGATGTGCTGGAGGGTGGGGAGATATGGGAGGTGGCGTGACTCAGCTACTCATGCCAATGGTTTTCCACGTCATCAAACTCACCGGAGCCACTCCTTTCACGGCGTGGAGGTTCGCCTTCTTCATTCCCGGATTTCTTCAGATCATTATGGGCATTCTAGTCCTCACTCTCGGCCAAGATCTCCCCGACGGTAACCTCAGTACCCTCCAGAAGAGTGGTCAAGTTTCCAAAGACAAGTTCTCCAAGGTAATTACAACAAACTACATAAATATTTAATATTAATATTCAACATATAACAGTTATATTCGATTCTAATGACATTATTCCTTGTTATTTTATAGGTATTCTGGTTCGCTGTGAAGAACTATAGAACATGGATCTTGTTTGTTCTTTACGGATTTTCTATGGGAGTTGAGTTAACGATCAACAACGTTATATCCGGATACTTCTTCGATAGGTTTAACCTAACGCTTCACACAGCCGGCATAGTAGCAGCCAGCTTTGGTATGGCAAACTTCTTCGCACGTCCCTTCGGTGGTTACGCCTCAGATGTAGCTGCACGGCTTTTCGGGATGAGAGGAAGGTTATGGACCTTGTGGATCTTACAAACCGTTGGAGCTCTCTTCTGCATCTGGCTCGGTCGTGCTAGTTCACTCCCTATAGCTATCTTAGCAATGATGCTCTTTTCCGTTGGCACACAAGCCGCTTGCGGAGCCCTCTTCGGCGTTGCACCTTTTGTTTCCCGCCGTTCTCTTGGGCTTATCTCAGGACTCACTGGCGCTGGAGGAAACTTCGGGTCGGGAGTTACTCAACTTCTTTTCTTCTCCTCATCAAGGTTTAGTACAGCTGAAGGACTATCGCTGATGGGTGTTATGGCGGTCGTGTGTACCATTCCGGTTGCATTTATTCATTTTCCGCAGTGGGGAAGCATGTTCTTGAGGCCATCACAACACGAAGAGAGATCAAAGGAGGAGCACTATTATGGAGGGGAATGGACAGAGGAAGAAAAGAGCTTAGGACTACACGAAGGAAGCATTAAATTCGCTGAAAACAGCCGGTCAGAGAGAGGCCGGAAGGCGGTGTTGGCTGATATTCCAACACCGGAGACTGGAAGTCCGGCTCATGTCTAGTGAAGGATAATCACGTTAAGTCTTTTTCCACATATAAATAGCCGTCAAACGTAGTTCTCTGTGTTCTTGTTTTGTGTTTACTATTATGATGAGAGATGTACCGAGTAAGATCCTGACTTGATAAGTGAGGTTCAGTGAGCCCGGCGCACTATGTTTTATATGAAAAAGCCATGTCTTTAAAAGTCTTACAAAAGTCAATTTTTTAGTTCAACGAGTATATGAAGCACTAAAACAGAGACGTAATACAAACATTAAAAGAGTCTACATGACAAAAACCACTATACCTTGGGGAGAGTCGTAAAGATAGACAAATATAAAGAAAGACAAAAGAAGAAGCAATTGACTTTAGTACTCTTTACGCCTCAGAAACATATCGCATTAACCGGATCTGGAAAGAGTAAGAAGAAACTAAACTAATATGACATGTGAAGAACTTTAGTTTAATGAGAGTTTTCATACAAACATTACAAGAAAGCTATGCTATAAGAGTTTTATCTGTGAAAGGCGCTAGAAGCTTATCTTTCCACTTCCACCACACGTTATACAAGATCGCGTTGAAGAACATTTAGTGCAGTAGCTCCATTTCTTGGGAAGCCTAAGAAGAAATGCAATTTTGTTGAGAATCAATGAAAGAAAACAAAAAGAAAGATCAACGAAGATCTGCGTTTGACTATTATTACCCGGCTGTATATCGGGTGGCCATGTTCTTTGCAGTGAGTCTTGCTTTCTCAGCATTTTCATCAGATAGTTTCTTCAGAACAAACCCTTCACCTCTGCACTCAGAACAGATTCCTGAACCGCCACAAACTTCACATTCTTTCATAGAAGCCTACAATTCGATTTAGATATCACTTTCTTCGTTTCATGCGTCATAATTCGAAAAGAAAAATCAAAGAACCTCGGCTTCTTCGGAGGCTTTGGTACTTCTCCGAACAAGAAGTGTGGCTGCAGTGCCAACAACCGTGGCTGCTATCGCTACAGAAACAGCTGTTTCAACTAAAGCAGGAATAGCTGTTGTTGATGATGATGATGACCTCCTCTTAGGTCTCTGATGCGAGGATCTTTTCATATCAAAGAATGAGACTGAGTTAAATAACCTCACATCCTTAACACCTACCAAAACAAAAACAAAAATCAACAATGATAAACTTAGTAAATATACGTTTCCTGCCAATTTCAAATTCTCGAGAAAAGAAAATTAAGAATCAGGGTAATGTTAAGCCTTACTAGAAACAGGGGAGGGATGTGAAAAAGATCGTAGGTTGAAACAGAGCTCCATCTCAACTGTGATTTTTTCGATCTTTTCATTTAGTCACTTGGATTCCTGTTTAATCTCCCAAATTCAGAAACCTTATCTTTTTCTTTTATCCGTCTCATTCAACGGCTGAAAATCTTAATTCAAATAACCGATACTGAGGTTTAATCGAAGTTAAGCCTTTTTAAACATAAAGCCCATGTTATTAAAATTGAATATAAGACCATTGCTTAGTATTTCAATTTTTGTTTTTTTTTTCTTTTTGAAATTTTTTTGTTTCAATGAATATTTCGGTTTTCTGTTTCAAAACGAAGCAGCGAATAATAATAGACCTATAGTCATTTCTCTATCTTTCTTTTCATCGTTGGAGACAAATTACATCTATCCGGCATATGCCCAATTAGACGAGATCTCGGTCCAAGAACAGGTCAAAATCGGTCCATAAGACCTAGAACCGACTTTAGGTGTCAAGCAGATGTATATATAAAGGAGAAGGGTTGGAGTCGAGGGACACATTGATAGACATACGATCATAGCAATCTAGAACTAGGATTTTTTATCATACAACTTATTCTTGCATTGTTCCTCACCAAACCTTCGATTTATTCAATAACATCTTTGATTTGTTCTTAAATTCGCCTCTTTGATAACCTACCATCGAAATCGATTACCAATCGAGGTATACCGATTTCAGATTCAACAATTGGCGCTGTGACACCCCCGATCGTAAATGACCGGAAATGACATGGTCGATGCTCCCCGAAAGCCGACCCGAGGTTCCCGAATACTTCTGAGTTCCTTGGACTAGCAATCTGAGAACATCGACGCTCCTATCGAATAACACTTATGGCTTTTCAACCCGACCAAGCAATACCCGATAGTTAGTTCGTCCCAGACAATGACTAATATCATATGGAACGAAACATCGGCACATCAGGTGGGGCTCCAAGCGGCAAGGGACCAACATCCCCGCTCTTGACGCATCTCCTCTTCTTGGATGCTTCCGGACCAGGGCATGGCCTCTTCCAACCTTTTGGCACAATAGCTGGAGTAGCACTGGGAGCACGTAACCCCAGGACAAGCTCCCTCTTCGTGAAAGGGGCCGGAACAAAGTCAATGGCTTGATCTGTGTCAGCAACATGGACCGGTGTGGTAGACGAACTTGTTGGTTGGACAACAAACTCGGAAATTGGAACCACACCAGGCGACCCTCCACTTCTAGAAACTGCCGTCAACACGGATGATAATTCCACGGCAATAACCAAAACTCCGGTGGAAGCAGGATCACACGGTAGGCCGGCCTGCAAAGAGTCCTTTGTCTCTGCATCGCAACCTGATACCTCACCTTGAGGAGAAACAACGGAAGAGGAGAATCCATCAAGATCGCACCAAGGACTGGACTCGCTTCAATATCCAAAAGAAAAGAATGTGAAGAGAATGAAAACGGACCCCGAGTATTTATAAAAGATTGTTTCACCAGGAAATGGGAAGAAACAAATCTTGGCCGTAGATTCCAATTAAACGCTCAATATTCACTCGCAAAGTATCAAACTCGACACACTTGCGAGCTGGGAGGCTAACTATTGGGGTCAAAAACGGTAGTCTCGAATTCAAGGTCCATCATTTGTAATCTAATCCTTTCAAAAGATCCTTCTCGAGTAAACTTCAGAAACGACTAGTCAGGAGACCTTGAAGCACAAGCCTTCCTCATCCACCCTGCCCTAGGGAGGGGCACAAGCTCTTCTCATCCGACCACCCCTCCCTAGGGAAATGCACACTTCATCCGACCACGCCGCCCTAGGGCGGGGCACACCTCATCTGACCACCCCGCCCTAGGTCTGGGCACACCTCATCCGACCACCCTGCCCTAGGGCAGGGCACATTTCATCCATCCACCCCGCCCTAGGACGGGGGACAAGCAGGATCCCTTCATCCCACCCTAGGGCGGGACACATCCATGCCACCCACCTCTCCCTAGGGCATTGCACACCCATCACTATCTACCCCGCCCTAGGGCGGGACACAAGCCACCACCATCCATCGCACCCTAGGGCGGGGTACGAACCATCACCATTCACCCCGCCCTAGGGCAGGGCACACACCTTGTCCATCCACCCCGCCCTAAGGAGGGGCAGTCGAGGATCAAACATCCCGCCCTAGGGCATGGCAGTCCAAGATCAAACATCCCACCCTAGGGCCGGGATGATCCGCGGATCAGTTCATCCCATACTAGGGTGGGGATACTTCATGACCCAAAGACTTTTCATCCAAGCCATGTGAAAACTCTTAAAGTCCTGATCACATGGGTTTTCGTTTCATCTTGATCGGACTTGTTTTTATCGTAAAACTTGTCTTTCATAAAAATCTAAGTCTAAATGTTCGTATAGAAAGATAAATGTTTAACTAATCACCAAAGTCTTGACTTTTCTTTTATCTCGTAGGAATGATAGCTAGCCTCATACGAACTATCGTTTTCTCCGAAAAAATCATAAAAACAGCTAAGTCATAAAACAGCCAGAAAAGGGTCCAGTCATGATAACAGCTTACTTAAGAAATGCTGGACGAGAAAGAGGCCTACTCGTTATGACGGTCTACTTGTTTTTCGAAAAGATAAATGGAAAAATAGATAAACGTCAAGTTTCCGGATAAGCATGAAGATCGAGAAGAAAAAGGAAAACTTCCGCAAAAGATAAACTCAGATTAGGGACATTACGGGGAGACACCACCGACCCTGGATGAGTATATAAACAAGACTTAAGACTTCTTTCAAGACACGTTTTTCTCTGCAAACAAGCGCTTAGAGCAACTTAGGCATTATTTCCTCTTTAGCGAGCTGCAACTCAACTAGGTTTTTCATTTTCAGTTACTAGAACTAGGAATCGCCGGCATCTCTCGTAGCCGAAGGCAGGATCTTGTTGTATTCGCTCTCCACCAATTTGGAATAAGATCTACTTTGTTCTCCTTTTCGTTTTATGATTTATTGTTCATCGTCTATATTTATTGTTTGGTTGTTTGACGTTTGGTTTAGCAGAAATATGGGACCTCAGAGAAAGCTAGGTTTTCCTAACTTTCCTTATTTGACGGAAATCGACAGTGCGAATTTTGGTTTCCACAATCGTCCCCCTTGCCATATGGAAAGCTGCGCTCGGATCATCCTGCTCGCCATATGGTGAGCTGGGCCTGGTTTGTCCTGCTCACCTTATGGCGAGCTGGGCACGGTTCATCCCACTCGCCATACGGCAAGCTGGCTCGGACCGACCAACTCGCCATTCGGCGGGTTAGATGAAGGTGAAGCCCGTTTGATTTTTCAAAGATTCCTACTCCGTTCCCTTTCTGGTATTATTTTGGGAAAGTTCCCTAAGAGTAGCGATCTTAGCCGTTGATTTCGAGATTACTGTTTTTGACCCCAACAAGGATAAAGAAGTTGGGATCACAATATAAATAGGAAGGACTAAACTTGTTGAGGCATACCTTGACTTGAGGCAGATTTTGGATGCAATACTTGGAGAAAAATATTGATGTGACCCGTTATTCCGAAAACTACAAGAAGAATGTGGCAGCATGCTATCTAGAGATGAATGTAATGAGCCGTTGGTTGAAATCAAGGATTACTTCGGAGAAGCGAGACCGAGTTAGATAGATTCAAAAATTATAGAAGTATTTTCTAACCAGGAAATGGGACCGAATGGAGATCAACCACAACTCTGAATGTTGACACACCTCTGATCACTGATACATCCCTAAATGCTGATCCATCCTGGAACCTTTTTCTTTTTGAAGCTCCCCTGGAATTCTTCATCTAGTTCAACATATTGTACAACATCCCATGTAGTGATCTTCAACCCATCTCAATCAATTGAACCCTCTCTATATTCTTTCTCATTACTAGTTCTTTGGGAATGTCATGGAGTTGACTTTCCATCTACTAACTTACCTCCCACCCAAATTATTTCACTTCGAGAGTTTCTATGAATTCTGCCTAAGGTCGTTCCCAACGTCTTTGCGCACCATCCGCATCTCTCTCACACCACTCTAGTTGTCATCCTTCAGGTGGTGAATTGCTTGGTCCTTGCAAAACTAGACGCCATTCGGATCCATCATAATCCTTTCGGAATTCTCCCTTCATTTATTGGTATTAGTAGCATTTGTTTTCTACCAAAACGCTCCATCTTCATGTTTCTCATGCACTTCATCAACTTCCAATATGGTGGTCCTAGCACCTCCGTACGCATACGCATTGAAGGAAATTGCAGATTCATAGTCACTCCCAAAAAGGGTGGTACATCTCCAACAATGGCTGCGACATCACTCCTTAGCATCCAGCCTTCATAGTATTTTGGTACCTCTAATGTGTTCATCTAACCCATGGTATTCCCTGTTTACACTTGTGCATTCCCTGGAATCACACCTTCTGAGTTTTCCTCTTGTTGCTCGTTCTCCATATGATTCTCGTTTACACTTGATGTCATTGTAGCATGAGGTCTGCTCTGGCTGGCGTTTGGGCTACTTTTTGAATTATAATCGGTTCTTGAACAATTTTGGTGTTTCTTGGACTGATGACTAATGAAGAGATTAAAAGATAACCTGCTAACTAGAAGAACAAGGAAGTAGCATGAGCTTCAATCCAAATGGTGCCTTATATTAATCTTTTGAAAACCCTCATTTAGTATAACGCTTGAAAACATCTTGAAACCTAGATATAAAACACTCTTGTCTACCTCTACCCACTCGGACAGCACCGGTTGGGTTTAACCCCCACTCTGAAACCAATTGTAACGGCCTTTTCCCTAGAATCTTACTACCAACCTCAACCATCTCACTTTCAGTTCAACAAAAGCCTCTATTTCAAAGAAAGTCGTCTTACATTTAATTAAACGTAATACAAAATCCGAATAACCAAACATTAGTCTTGGAAAATGTAGCAAAGGCTCTTAAGGATAGAGAAAACCGTAAACGATGGCATCATACATATTTCTAATCCTGCTCCCTCTTGTCCATACCTGAAAAATAGAGGGGTGAGTAGTGATAACTCAGTGAGGGCGGGTTCAATGAACCTACAAACTCAGCTTAAAACAAGTAAACATTAAGCACAGTCATAAGCTAATAAAATCTATTATGCATCAAACAACATAGAACTCTAAGAACCTATGGCATGCTCAAGGTCGTTCCACCTCGTGTCGACCTGCCCTGAATACATTATAAAATCATCCCACAGCTTCCTATATGACTACCCGCTCGCAGCCCATTGGCCCCTGTCTTCCCGTGGTATTGATGATCACTTATGCTCTGACTCGGCATGAGTCGATAGTACGACACACTTAACATTAACTCATTCTAGACACCACCCATTCTCGGTGTCAATCATCACATCATTAATCATTTCACATTAACTCATCAATAAATCATCATTACTCATCATTAATTCATCATTAATTCATCATTAAATCATTAACTCATCATCATTTCTCATCATTAACTTATCATCATCAATTTGCTTTTCCACATCACAACATCACAAGTAACCTAGATCTAGCTCGCATTACATAATTCACACAAAAACCTAAATCCGATTAACAAAGGACTAGTGTCCCGACGGATTACTCAACATAAGACGAGTTCACGACCAGGTACTAACCCTGGCCATACTCGAAATCACAGATCCAGACCCATGAGAGGAAAACGCAGCCACACAACAAAGATATACACTCTCGCATTCGACAAAAGATATGAAATCATGTTAGGGTTCATATCTGCAACACCCAATGACAAATATTTGAGGGAAGGAATAAGGAGATGTAGATCAATGGCTTACTAAACAGATCTATTGAATGATGACAAACGACAAAGAAGAAAAGAGAAAATCGGAGACGGTGGCCGACGTTGGTGATGGTTATCGGAGGTGGCGGCCAGCGGCTTAGCTCTAGGGCTCAGGTTGATTGTCAGCTAGATGACTTGAAATTTTGGTCGAGAAAATTCTCGCTCGACCAGTTTGGAGTTGGTCTGACCAAAATTAAAATAAAATCAACCAAGTAAATTAATGATTCGACGGACTGTCTAGTTGTCTAATGACTTTTTTATGATAGTTTTCGTCGAGTCTTGGATGATCAGGTCGTGTATTAAATATTATGGTCGAGTGTATATTAAGTTGGACAAGATTTTCCGAGAGCAATACGAGAGCCGAAGGACAAGAAATATTTGGTCAATAAAATTGTTCAGAATTATCGAGTAGTTTCCTAATTAATTCTGACTCATCATGTACTTTACCTTCTCAGTTGTTTGAGCTAGAAACGCATAGTGGAGTATGAGGGCCAGAGACGTCTGAGCTATCAACACATTTTGTGTGGTGGGGGGTGCATAGACGTTTGCATATCGACGCAGAGTGGAGTGTGGGGGTACAGAGAGAGACTTTACTATCAACGCAGAGCTATGTATATTTGTATGCGGAGAATGTGGGGTGTTTGCACTAGCTATATATCATAAGCGCATTGTTTGTTTTGTGTGATACACAAGGTATCATGTTTGTTTATGTTAGAGCTAAACTCTCATATTGGGAGTTCTATTTACTGAGTCAGTAATTTGCATGTCTAGTATCACATACCTCACTAAGTGAATCCCATATTACTCACCATTCCTTCTTTCCTCTTTAGGTGAGCTTGATGAGAAGAAGTGATTTATTTCGAATAAGTGATTTTGGGCGTTTCTACTTCTTTTTTTTCAGATTTCTAGTTTTTATGCTTTTATCAGTATTTTCGAGATTTATGGATGGTGTTGGAGTGATTTTTAAGAATTAATAAAAAATATTTTTAGAAATTATTATTTATTTATTTTATTTTAGAAAATATGGATGTTACTAATATGTTCTTGGTTGACCATTTAATAGAACTATATATCTAATATGTTTTAATAGCCAAATTTTTTCCTTGCATGCATTATTGGTTTGAAGACCATAAAACATTTTTTGAACAATGATAATATTGTTTGTAATAGGCCTTTCCAATATGAAAATAGACAGTGTTTCTAAAATAAGTCTTGGGAGAAATGATTTCTACTTTCGACAGGAAAATTTTGAAATAAACTTATAGCCTATCTCGTTGAACTATTACAAATAATTGTAATGTTGGAATTACCATAACAAAACACACACTAGTGTAATTACCATACCAAAAATTGACCCAACCTAACCTTGCTCTGGCCAAACCAACATCATCTAGTCCACTCATTACAAATAAATTTTACAGTAAGTATTATAGAATTTAACACACTAATTCTTTTTTCTTACAACATATTCAAATTTATATTAAAAACGTATTTTCCCCTGATTGGACCCCAGTTGAAAACAAAATAGTGGTATTAATGTTGGAGTAAGCTTGAAAAAAGCTTGAGAAATAAACAATCTTAATCCTAATAGTATTGAGATTTATAAAGAGATAATGATGATGTTTTTAGGAAATATCTATTTCTGAGATTGCTCTTAGGATTAGGAATGTAGGTCTGTATATATAAAGATGTTGAGATGTGTTATAGTGAGAGATAGAGATTTATGAGATTATATGAGGCTTAAGTCTTTTTGAGCTAGTTTTTTCTTAAGCAATAAAGTGACCGAGTTTGTGAATTCTTGTTCAAAGCTTTACAACAATATTTGGTATCAGAGCCATGGGTGATATTGTGGTCGCAAAACCGAAAGAATGAGGATCGTCTTCCATCAAGTGTCATGTTCTTACCTCAACTAACTATATCATATGGGCCATAAGGATGAAAATCCTACTCAAGGGTACATAAGGTATGGGAGGTTGTCGAAACCGAAGTAAGAGACATGAGAAGAGCAATATGGCTATGGCTCTCATATTTCAGTCGATCCTTGAGGCGCTAATACTACAAGTTAGAGAGTTAGACACTGCTAAAAAGATATGGGACGCGATAGAAACAAGACATGTGGGAGCTGAACGAGTCAAAGAAGCAAGGTTGCAGACCTTAATGGCTGACTTTGATCGCCTTAAGATGAAGGATACTGAGATTATAGATGAGTATGTGGGAAAGATATCAGAGATTTCGTCCAAATCCATAGCACTAGGAGAAGAGACCGAAGAAACAAAGCTTGTAAAGAAATTTCTCAAGTGTTTGCCCTGCAAGAAGTATAATGAAGCAAGTTCTAGATCTCAAAACTACAAGTTTTAGGGATATTATAGGGCGACTAAAAGCTTACGAAGAACGTGTTGCTGAGAAAGAAGATAATCAAGAAGATCAAAGTAAGCTAATGTATGCTACCATGGAACCACAATAACAGATACGCGACTACAACAACAACTATAGAGGGCAAGGGTTGAGGAGGACGCTTCTATAACACGGGACGAGGTTGTGGTCAATTCAATGGCTTCAACGGGGCAAGAGATGGAGCAAGAGATGTGTCGAGACTTACATGTTTTTGTTGCAACAAAACAGGGCACGTCGCATACTATTGTCCGGATCAATTATTTAAACTACAAGAAAACGAAAACACATCAACACAAGAGACAGACAAATTGATGATACATGAGATAGTCTACTTAAACGAAGAGAAGGTTGAACCAAGCAAGTATGAAGCAAGAGACAGTGATGATAACATCGGGTACCTTGATAATGGGGCAAGTAATCACATGAGTGGTGATCGAAGATACTTTGCTATGATCAATGATTCTGTGACTGGAAAAGTCAGATTTGATGATGATTACATGATTGATATCAAGGGAAAAGGATCCACAGAATTCATTGATCGAAACGGAGAACCGAGAAAGAAAACAGACGTCTACTTCATCCATGATCTAAAGAGCAATATAATCAGCCTTGGACAAGCAACTGAAGCAGGATGTGATATAAGAACGAAAGGAGAGTATCTTTTCATGCATAATCGAGATGGGAAGCTAATATCTAAAGCGGTAAGATCGAAAAAAAGATTATACAAAGTTCGTATGGGAATCAAAGAGGATACGTCACTACTGTCTACAACAACAAGCAACTCAAACAAGTGGCACGCGAGGTTGGGTCACATAAACTTGGAAAAAATGTGATTGATGATAAAAAGAGAGCTGGTAATGGGGATACAGAACATAGTTATCGAAAAGAAGGTATGTGGATCGTGTCTATTAGGGAAGCAAGCGCGTCAAACGTTCCCTCAATCTACTGCGTACAGAGCTACTAAGAAACTTGAACTTGTTCATGGTGACTTATGTGGTCCAATAAACCCAAGTACAAGCTGGGGAAACATATATATTTGTACTTATCGATGATTGTACAAGATATATGTGGACAGTGCTGCTCAGGAGAAGGGAGATGCTTTCAATAAATTCAAAACATTCAAGAACTTGGTGGAAAAGGAGACTGGAGCACGCATTCAAATGTTCAGAACGGACCGGGGAGGTGAATTTGTATCACTAGAATTTAACAAATTCTGCTACGACTCTAGGATCAATCGTCATCTCACTGCTTTATATACTCCCCAACAAAACGGAGTAGGTGAAAGACGCAACAAAACCTTAATGGAGATGACCAGAAGCGTGCTGAAGCATATGTTTATTCCAAGTTATGTATGGGGTGAAGCTATCAGACATTCCACTTATCTACTAAACAGAATAGCTACAAAAGCTCTTAAAGATCAGACACCATACGAACTCTATCATGGTAGGAAGCCTAATATCAGTCATCTCAAGATTTTCGGCTATATAGGGTATGCAAAAATAGAGTCAAAATTCTGAGAAAGTTGTATGATAGATCACACATGCTAGTCCATCTCGGGACAGAACCAGGATCCAAGGCGTATCGTTTGTTTGATCCTCAAACTCAAAAGGTACTGGTGAGCCGTGATGTAGTTTTTGGTGAAACAAAAGGGTGGAACTGGAACCTCGATAGCACAAAGAAAAACAGAGCCGCAGACTTTGAGATTATACTCGGTGAGTTTGGAAATCATGGGATCATCGTAACAATAATGATGAGAACAGAGATGAAGGACAGAGTATTCCAATGAAGACTAATGGAGAAAGCGTAGTTACCAGCAAGGAAGAGGAAGAAAGCAATGGTGATCAAGATAAAGTAGATAGTCAGGAAGACCAAACAGAGTTGAGAAGATCACAGCGTCAAACCTCAAAACCAAGATATCTTAACGATTATGTCTTATTCGCAGAGGAAGCAGAGGAAGCAGGAGAAATTCTTTTGATGTGCACAAATAACGAGCCTGTCAACTTCGATGAAGCAAAGGAATGCAAAGATCGAATGGATACGAGCTTGTGAAGATGAGATACTCTCGATCACAAAAATTGAGTGTTGGACTCTTGTTGATCTTCCACACGGTGTAAAGCCAATAGGCTTGAAGTGGATATTTAAGCTTAAAACGAATATTGATGGGAGCATCAACAAATACAAAGCTCGGCTTGAGGGAACGCATGGAAGGAAATTGCAGATTCATAGTCACTCCCAAAAAGGGTGGTACATCTCCAACAATGGCTGCGACATCACTCCTTAGCATCCAGCCTTCATAGTATTTTGGTACCTCTAATGTGTTCATCTAACCCATGGTATTCCCTGTTTACACTTGTGCATTCCCTGGAATCACACCTTCTGAGTTTTCCTCTTGTTGCTCGTTCT